>JAVQJZ010042372.1:0-10619 GCA_036025355.1 Leiopotherapon unicolor | reverse complement strand
GATGAATCTTCCTTTATGTGCTGAGAAAAGTCTCCCTGTTCTTAAACTTAACACATAAAGTTCACATGATGCTGGTAATATTTAACCTGGGTAGTGTTTTGAATGCTTGACTACTTGTGGAGTATTTTCACACTGTTGTTGATACTTTTACTTCAGTGAATGACTTCAGTCCCTTTTCCATGTTCAAGTGCAGATCACTGACTAAAGATGAAGCACAATGTCACTGAATTTAAATAAAAGTGATGTTAACTTCATTGTTAACTGATTTTCTGACTGTCTGTAGACTTCTAAAGATAAAAATCTAAATATATTTTTCAAAACATCCAAAAACATGGGCTGATGAGCTAAATGAGCAGGCGTGTTTGTTTCCCACATTCTAAACGGCCAAATGAACGCAGCAGCTAAACATGCTAATTTTAAGCTAACCTGTCTTTTCTTGATTTTAAGCGTGAGGACAGTTCTTTGCGCTTTTTGTGGGGCAGATGCAGCATTAAAACATATCTGGGTGAAAGTTTAGACAGCGCTCATGACCTTTAAAGATCATTAGACTGTCGATATATTAATTATAAACCGCGTTACGGGCTACTTACCGCTCACTCGGTCGTCAGTCACGTACGGTGTGTCGCCTGGTCCGATTAATAATCTTCAAACATGCTGTTGTATTGTGATATAAGTTAGCTGAAGGGGCAGGACGGCCTTATCACTGCCGTCACACAGACACACACACTCCCTAACAAACACACACGCTTTCCCTGCCAAACCAGGTGACGTCACGGCGTGCTTAGCAACGATTGGTCGTCAGGACAAAAGTCAAGAGAGGAATCTGCAGTCGGGTTGGACGAGACGGGTTCAAGTGTTTTGGTGGCTAAATAAATACGTTTTATAGCGCTTTTAACCACGGCCGCCAAGTACAAAGGTTACAAAATACACACGCTACCGCCACCTTCACTTCCTGCTCAGCCAGTTATTACACATTTCCTCTTTGGTTACAAAACACACACACACACACACAGCTGGATACGTGACTGGACGGACGGCAGCGAAGATGAAACAAGAATCAAGATGGTGCACCCTCATCAGCTCACTCCTCTACTTCCGTCTCCTCAACTGGAGAGTAAACTTGAAACTTTGAAAGGGGTTGCATTGTCGCAAAAGCAAACGTATAATAATAATAATAATAATAATAATAATAATAATAATAATAATTTATTTTGGGCAAAATCTTGGATGACTAACCATTTAATAAAGTAGGTGATTTATGATTATTCAATTTAAGTTATTGATTTGTTGTTGTTTGTTTAAATCAATATCACTTGTAGTCATCAATGAAAAAATGCCTGTCAGTGTTGTGTATGTTTTTCTTCACTGAGTTTTGCGTGTCCTGTTTTGTGATGTTGACTCATGTTAAATACTTGTCCACACTGAAGATAAACAAGTAGATAGATCTGAACACATGGTTGATGGTTTTGTGGGAATTCAACAGCAGTGTGCTAACATTGTCTGCGTATTGTTCTACGTTTTACATTGTGTTGTATGTATGATAGTGCACACGCTACCGAGTTTGTACAAAGATCACAGAAAGACTGACAAGGAACTGAAACAGGTTGTGTCAGAAGTGTTTCACCTGTAATCACACCCAACATCACTGACAAGGTGTCCTGGATGACACATCATTGCAGAAAGGTGGGAAATTAAACCAAGGGAGGTCAGCAAAACAACATTTTCAGAGGTTGTAAAGTTAGTTTTTAATTGATTTCCACTTTACTGTAAAAGTGGTATTGAATTTGAATTTGTAGTGGACATAAATATTGTAATATTGTAATGGTGATGGGCAGAAAGTTGGTCCCCAAAGAAGTTTAATGAGATTGTTTGTTGCAGTTGGTGTTTCCAAATAATCTGTGATCGTCAACCAGGACTGATGCTGACAACAAAAGTGTTTTTCTTCTAATAAGCTCATTTTGAGAGGTACCTTACTCCATATTTGCAGACTGACCAAAGGCCACTCATATTCAGTAAAGTTTAGTGTAACTGGAACATAAACGTGGGAGTCTTGTCTTGTGTACCACAGACAACAGGTAGAAGTTAATCAGCTGACTATGGTACAAAACATCTCCTGTCTTTATGAGAGTGATGATTTTTGTACATGGTCTATGACAAAAATAAGGGGATTTAAAGAAGCACACATGCATTTTTCTTTTACATCACACAGAAAAGAAGGGTGAGGATTTGAAACGGATATTTCCAAAAATCCTGATACAAATCACATCATTCACTTTCACTTGCACCCACAAAAAAACACAAGAAGAGGGCTGGAGGTGTCCAGAACACCCCCATCCTGGAAGAACATGAGTTTTCACCCTTAGAATATCATTGTAAACATAACTATGTGATTTTAAATTTATAGTAATATGCACAGAAAAAAAATGTAAATTTCTCTTGGGCGGCACAGTGGTGCAGTGCTTAGCACTGTCGCCTCACAGCAAGAGGGTTCTGGGTTCGACTCCTGGTCAAGTCCTTCTGTGTGGAGTTTGCATGTTCTCCCTGTGTCTGTGTGGGTTCTCTCCAGGTACTCTGGCTTCCTCCCACCATCCAAAGACATGCATTAGGTGAATTGGCAACTCTAAATGGTCTGTAGTGTGTGAATGAAAATGGATGGATCAAAAAAGTATCTATCTATCAGAAAACAATTATAAATGCAAAATGACACATTTTTAAGTTTCACAGCATTTTTAACATTTCAGCATTACAGCATGCATCTTCTCACCTTCAGACCCTCCCACAGCGTCACTCGGTCTATTTCTTACTTTTAAACTTGTTTTTATTTTACTGCTCTTCTGTTTCTTTTGTGTAAACTATTGTTTTCTTGCTGTTCAGGTGCTGTTTAACCTGTTTGCCTCTGTGCCCTGCTCCTGATACTCTTCTCTGATTGGCTGTTTTTATTCAGGTGCGGTGGATTCTTGTCAAATAGCCTTTAAAGGCATTTTACCTGTCTCCTGTAGAAATGTCAGGACAGGTGAATTTTTTTCAGTTTTAGTAAATGTGCCAAAAAAACATTTTTAATGAAGCTGCCTTTAATGTCACAGTCAGTTTGAAATAATAAGGAAAGCACACATGAGCAGATGTTGATTGTAATGAATCCTTTGTATTTTTGGTACATTTGGTTTTTCGGCCCCTCCTCTGGTCTGTCAGGCAGGCGCACCTTGCCCCCCCCCCTCCTCTCCGGTCCTCCAGCGTTTCTTACCTTCTTGTCGCCTCTCTGCAGCCTCGTTGTCTGCCGGTGAACTCTCACCCCAGCTGCTCGGGAAATGTCATACAGGCAGAGGCCCGTGCTGCAGTAGGGGGGCGTAATAGCAGGAAGAGAGAGAGAGAGAGAGAGAGAGGGAGGGAAAAAAAATAACAACATTTTTTTACTGCTCTCGCTGCATCTTTTTACTCGCGTCTCCGCCGTGTGAGCGCCGCGTCCCCGCCAGCAGCAGCAGCAGCGCCGCCGACAGCCGCCACTCGCGGTCTCAATGCTTATTTTTCATTAGAGATAATATATATATATATATATATATATATATATATATATATATATATATATACTCACACATATATAGATACATATATATACATACATATATATGTGTGTATATATGCGTACATGTATGTATATATATGTATCTATATATATATATAAATATCAATCCGTGCCAGACATGTGAGTAGCCTCCTTGCTGTCGTTCTCCACTTGATGTGCTTTTGTGTCCCCACAGCAGCGAGCAGAGATGCTCATTGAGCCGTGTCGCTGTGCATTTAGTGTGTGTGTGTGTGTGTGTGTGTGTGTATGTGTGTGTTTGTGATGGGTGCATGGCTGTGCAGGAGTCTCTGCACATTCATGGGGCACATGAAGCCTCGCTGTCGGCTTGTTTTTGGGGCTCTGCGTCGCCTTGGCTAATTGAGCCCCCCCCCTCCATTTAAAAAAAAAGGGGTGGAGGGGTTATGTGATGTAAATAGCTCAGATGGAGGTAAAGCTCATTCAGTAAGTGGCAGTGTGTGACAAGTGTGTAATGTAGGCGAGTGTTTTTTTTTTCTGAGCCTGCTCGCATTGATTCAGGGAAGCTGTGGTGTGTGTGAGTGAGAGAGAGAGAGAGAGAGAGAGAGAGAGAGAGAGAGAGAGTCCAGCCTGGCATCTCCAGTCAGATGTGGAGGCCCAGGTTAGAGCACACACATAATGCGGCGGTGTTGATGTGACGTGTGTGTGTGTGTGTGTGTGTTGGAGGCTGTGTGAGGGTGACAGGGCGCAGAGGAGCACAGGGGTGATCTCAGGTGCAGATGTGAGCCTTTTAAGTGTCCGCTGCAACATTTAGTCTCACGTGTGTGTGTTTCTGTCTGTGTTTTGTTGTGATAATGAAGCCGTCTTTCTTTCGCTCTTGATCTGAAGACGCAGAGCTGCTGGGGCTTTATTGATTTGTAGTTTGTGTAGCCTCAACTTTTGGTAACATTGGTGTGTTGTTATTGTAATCATTTGGTGTTATTCTGTGTTATCTGTGGTTGTATACAGGTTATTTCAGCTCAAAGGTCTTCTTACAAGCTTTTCAGCTCGGGAAGCACCGACCCAACTTTTTCTTGCTTGATACCACAACTTAAGTTATCTGCCAGTGACTTGAAATGCAACTCTGGATCAGATATTTTGTGATTGCAACATATGGATTATTACGATACTAAAGCTAGAATGAATTCGTTAATTTTAGGATAAATCTGGAAAATAAACTGTAACTGTATTTAATGTTAAGTCATTACTTTCACCTAGTATGTCTCATGAATTTAATCAGTCTTCAAGAGGATATTTACTCTGTTAGTTACACAAAGGAGGCATTGCTTAGTCTTAACAGACAGGGATATTGTTGTTAAAAAGTCATAGTGTTACAGTTTTAAATATCCTTTATATAAAGTTCATTTCACAAAGGATAGGATGGGTTATGGGAAATGAAAAGAGAAACAAGAGAAATGACATGCAACAGGTTCAGCATCTTGCCTCCCTGAGTCTGCATATATGTCTGCTTTAATATTTGCTTGCAGGCGATGCACACGTCTCATGTCTAAACGTGGATGTTGTTGATGGTTCCAGGGAGGAGAGCATCATGCTTCTCTTGAAGATGTCAGTCCAGCAGATTAACTGGCTTGTGACGACGATGCCCAGTCGAAGATCCTGGGATTGAGACGCGAATCCCTTTACACTGATGGCCTGGACTCAGTAAGAAGTTTGTGTGTGTGCCTGTTTCCTGAAGCGGACCATCAGTGTCGTTTTGTCTGAGTTGATTAACTGGCATTAAATTGCTGATCTTGTTTTTGTGACAGGTTTCAGCTGGCTTGCTGAAACTATGGGGAGCTGTTGGAGCTGTCTGTACAGAGACCCCATCCGAGACAACCATATCACCAAATTTAAGGTAAATAATTACAAATTTACAGCCAATTCATTTCTTTTGAACTATCTTGCGTTGTGATTTTTCTAGGCAGGGAATCAGCTCCACTTGCTGGTTTTGTTTCTGCGTGCTCATATGCGGTGATAACCTCAGATATTTTGCAGTTTATTCAAACAGTCTTAGTTTCATTTCCTCTTTCTGGCCTAGGTCACCAATGTGGACGATGAGGGCAACGAGCTGGGCTCAGGGATCATGGAGCTCACCGAGACCGAGCTCATTCTTCACACACGTAAGAGGGACGCCATCCGGTGGCCGTACCTCTGCCTGCGACGCTACGGCTACGACTCCAACCTGTTCTCTTTTGAGAGTGGTCGTCGCTGTCAGACTGGGCAGGGTGAGAGACAGTTTCTCTGCTTCAGCAAAACAGCGAGTGAAGAGTCTTGATGATGACACTTATTATTATTATTGACCATTTGTATTTGTATGGTGTCGAATCTGACATGTCACAATTGGACAAACGCAGGTGTCTGTTAGAAAATGAACGATGGCTTAATTCCTTTTAGCCGCTTCAGTTTCAGGGTCCTGGTGTTGTTCATGTGGTCACATGTTATAAAGAAAAGAGCGTTTGTCATTCTAAATAGCGCTGCCTGTGCTTTTCCTACCATGCCAAGTCAAAATAACGGCTGTGAAAAAGGCTAATGTATTCAGACCACATGATATCTGCTTGATATAAAGACCAGACTGGAACTGAAATGAGCATCTGATTTAAAAACTTCTAGTTTAACCCCACATAGATTAGGGAAGGACATTCAAAGTAGATTATGCTCTGCCCACAGCTCGTGATGCGTCACGACAAAATAGACACGTATTCCAGAGCTTCATCTTCCATGTCTTGTTTGACAGCCGTAACCCTAAACCACAGGAATGCAAAGCAGTCTTTTGTGTATAACTGTGAGAGTTGGCTTATGCTGTTCAGAATTAGTTAGTCAAAGATGGAGTAAAAAGCTGTCCGGCACAAAGGCTGTGAGACCCAGTATCATTTAAACGTAGTGTGCGCAACTTTAGACTGTCTCTCTCGGAAGACCTTTATAGTGTTGCACTTGGTTGCTCACGACAACTGAAAGAAATAGTTACTGCGAGAAATCAGTGTGTGTTTGGATTGTTGTCTTGCATAAATCCTCAGAAATTGGTGGACACAGCCCCCCTAGTCCAGTGTCAGAAAGGCTTGGAGGGCGGGGGTTTCCAAAGCTATTCACCCATCAACAAGAAGCACTGATAGAGTATCCAGGCTCCTTTAAAAATGGAGACGTTAAAGAGGATGGGTGGTTCATTAATTCACATTTATTTTAGTGAATTAATGACCATTTTATTATCATGTGCGAGTCAGGAGCATTATGCCAAATGTATTTAAATCTCTGCATGGACTCTGAACTCCCCTGAAAAGACGAACATCTCCAGAAGTCTGACTTCACAGGAAGTTTTGCACCTTACCCGTAACATAAACAGAATAGGTCTGCTATTTTTACTATAGCAGTCAAAGATACCTCAGTTGTAGCCACAGGAACCTTCAACTACTAATGTGTGTTACCAGCATTTATAAATCATTGACATTACAACCTCTCCTTCACCGATCTATTGTGTTTTCACGGTGTTATTGGTGAGTAATTAAAGCCTAACAATGTGTTTTGTTGGTCTTTGTTGTTCTTTTACATGTTTGATCAGGAATCTTTGCATTCAAGTGCTCCCGGGCCGAGGAGATCTTCAGTCTGCTTCAGGAGCTGATGCAATGTAACAGCATCAACGTGGTGGAAGAGTCCATGATGATGAGTCGCAGCGGTCACACATCAGAGATGGAAATGTCTCGCACGCCACAGACTCCCAACAGTGAGTCACACCAACACACACACACACACACACACACACACACACAAAACTAGAAGTCTTGCTAATTATACACTTAAGATTAATTGCACAACTTGCATGCAGCAATACAGCAGTAAATTTAGCAGTATTTGTAAGCTATTTATAGACGCAGGTTAAATCAAATCTAATGAGTCACAGGTAAAAAGATAATACACATAACAGATGAGAAAAGACACAGCTGCAGACTTTCACTTCATAGTCAGCGAGAGCTGGGTGAAAAGTTACTATTATGTCTCTCGTGTCAGAAAATTCTCATATTGAGATTCATGATCACCTGCTTAAATAGAAAAAGTAGTTTAAGTCTTAGTGGGCGTCAGCTAATCCCCGTGTTAGTTGTTCAGTCCCCAGCAGTTCCCATCCACATGTATGTGAATGAGTGGCAAATTGTAAAGTGCTTTGGATAAAAAGTATTCTAGAAAGGAAACTGTTTTCCCATTTGAAAGCTGACAGTGTGTCAAATTGCTGACGGAATTGATATTCTGCTCTTTTATTGAATTTCACATAATTTGAATGTAAAACACATTGTGACATGAAACCATAATATTAATCAAGTGATTATTGGTACTTATTTATGATGAGTTAAAACTATGGTAATGATTATACCAGTATTTTTGCCAAATATATCGACCAAATGAACATGATTTTTGATAAACAAACAAAAGTATTATTGGACATTATAAGTATTTTGTCTCTCAAATAAGCAGCTTTTCCTCTAGATGTGACAATGTCTCATTTAGTACTTATAACTTAAAGTTATGTTTGGCAGGGTATCCATGTTGGCAGGTAGAAATTTACTCAGTAGATCCACTGGGTCACTTTTGTAGTTGTGGACGATGGCAGCAGTTGCAGAGCTGCTCTTGGTCTTAGAAGAGCTCCTTCAGTGTGGATGAATCTCTTTTGTTATTTGGCATCATATTATTATTGACAGCAATCTGCACCATTTACAAAAAACCTTTTAGGAATCAGATGTTGAGGAAGTTTTTCCATATACAAAGTGTTCTGCTGCAATGAGGTTTAAATGTTTGAGGTATAGTTTGAAATTCACATTTGTTCACATAATTTATATCCCAATTGAAATATTTAGTCTCAAAATTAATTGACCCTCACCGATGTGATCCCTTCTTAAGTTTTATCTTCAAAAAACACTGGTGCAAATAAAACCTGTGTTGTTACATTTTAACAGGGTTGTTATTTTTATTTAATCATAACCTAATGTGCATAAAACAGGTGAGAATACTTATTCCAGTTATGTGTATGAGTTATAAATCTAAAGCATTTGATTCATTTGAACTTGAAATTAAAGAATTGGGGTCTAGAAGACAGAATACACTGATTATAAGTATGTTTACTATAACTTCTCTTTTCCCTTTTCACACCTTGATTCTATTTATAACACAAAATCTAATTATAATCACCTGATCACAAATGCCGACTGCACTTCTTTGAAATTTCCAGCTTCTTTGCTTTGTTGCAGCTCCAGGATTCCCTGTCCAGGCTTTCCCTAATGGATATCCTGGTTATCCAATCAGAGGTGATTCCTCCCAGCCCTCTCTTGCTGATGATCATGGACACAGCCTAATGGGTTTGGAAGACCAGGTAAGATCTGCCCCTGCTCCTCATGTTTAACTGTTCCTGTCCTCACTCACAGTTTGACCCTGTTTTTATTTCCCCCTGGCAGACCCACACCTATGTAAATACTGTTAGTATGGAGGGGGATCACTCTATGCGTCACTGTGTGCACTCCCTGCCTGAGGTGCGGCCCAGCACTTTCCCTGAAACAACACGGGGGGCCATGCCTGTTGGGGGCCAAGGAAATCCGCAGACCAACCTGCGGTGCTGTCCCCTGGAGGACCATAACGATCCTCAGGTGTTTTTACAGCCGTCCTCGCAGGAGGTCAAATTCATGCTGGGACCCACTCCAGCACAACGCCATCTGCTGGAGAGAGAGCGGGAGAGGGAGAGGGAGAGGCATGTGCACAATCCTCACAACCTTCAGCCAGTAGAGGGAGTCACAGGCTCAGAGACCGAGGGAGACGAGCCCTCCATGCACCTGTGCAATTCTCACCCCTATCACCATTACCATCACCACGCGCATCGGCACCCGAGCCTCGAGCACCCGGACAGCTGCCAGAGTGGCGAACTCACCTACGAGAACATCAACGGTCTGAGGAGTGGCCGGAAGCAGCGGCTGAGTCCCAGCAGTGTGTCACAGTCTGTGGGTTCAAGCAGCAGCAGCAGCACCGGGGACAGCCACTCCCACTCCCTCCTGCACCCGCACGCCCACGGCCCGTCTTCTCTGCCCCCCCAGGGCTACCCCTGCGAGAGGGGCATGGGCGGAGGTCATCGTCGGACAGCTCTGCTCAACTACGAGAACCTGCCCTCCCTGCCCCCGGTGTGGGAATACCGGGCCCTGCAGCGGGATGATGAGCAGGAAGAAGAAGATGATGAGCAGGATGAGGAGGAGTATGAGGAAGAAGAGGAAGACTTTGATGAGTACGAGTTCTCAGAAGGCCCCGGGACACCCAACGGGTACCACCAGGATGGTCGGGGCATCCACAGAGACGCCCTACAGAACTATGTCAACACGGAGCAGGTCCAGCCGCCCCGACTCCGGCACGCCTGCACTCCGCATCCACGGCCATGTCAGCCAGACCGAGGGGGGCGAATATTTAGCTTTGATTTCCGCAGACGATCGAGGTCAGGGGTCGGAGGCTGTGAGCACGGCCATATGCCTCCATCGCGGCAGCTCAATTACATCCAGGTGGACCTAGAGGGAGAACCTCCTTGCCAAGCTCTCAGCAGCGGGGGTGCCCAGAGCCAGCCACAGCACCAGCGCCTACCACCCAAAAAATGTGGCCCGCAGGCACCCCGGCGCAGTGAATGCTACGCTGTCATTGACCTGAAGAAGACCGCTGCCATGTCCAACCTGCAGAAAGCTCTGCCCAGGGATGATGGGACTTCCAGAAAGACTCGCCACAACAGCACAGACCTGCCTCTGTAAACAGTGTTCAAACTGAAGAGGAGCGATGAAGACAGATGAAGGCTTATCCTCATCTTAGCACACTGGACCCTTCACTGTCATCCATCCATTCAACTGTCGGGCTGACTAATACAGTACAGGTACCTAATTAGAAACTTACTGAAACCTATCTGTGCATATAAAAGGAAATGAGAAATCTCTGAGGAGAATTTGCCATTTTATTCTGTATTATTTATTAGATATGTGGTGTGAAGCTCTCTCAAGAAATCGGCAGTTTTTTATGAAAATACTGTTTGCTGGATATATCGATA
>JAVQJZ010042349.1:0-11431 GCA_036025355.1 Leiopotherapon unicolor | reverse complement strand
CAGTTTGAATACAAGTAGAGCCAAATGAGGTCAGAATTTGAGGTGTAACTCGAACGGATCTAAGATAATCAAATAAAGCTCTTTGAACTGATGGAAACACCCTGAGATTTCATTCTAATTTATTTTTGTTTAATTCAGTGAAGTCATAATAATCTTTTAAAGCACACATTGGCGGGATGTTAAAAAAAAAGCTATATGATGATGATGGCTGCACTTTTCAGAGTTCTGCTTGTCTTCACACGCCGCTCTTCTAAAAGGTTTAACTCCATCTGTTCTCAGTTTCCCCAAAGAAGTCTCTCAGAAGCTGCCTCCAGCGAGAGACTCTTACTTGGTGCGTAATCTCAACTTTTGCTTGCTCAAGTTGTTTCAGATTTATGGCTGTCATAGCTCGTGTGATCTTCCTGTGGCTTCTGTGCCGCTCAGTTACGAAGTTAACTGACCAGATTTTTATGACATTTAGTAATGTGTCTTCAAATATGGACGCATTTCCATGTCAGTGCTTTTTTTTTTTTTTTTTTTGTTCCGATTCCCTGTGAATTCAGTCAGTTTGTGTGGAAGGAAGAGTGGCAGCTGCTTTAATACAGAATTTAGTTTGACTAAATTCGTATGTAAAAAATTCGAGTATGAGTCAGTGGGTGAACATTTTTAAATGTGCATGAACCAGCCCGGCATTAAAGCAGACTGCTTTTCCTTAAGCCACTCCTGCCTTTTCAAATACTCTTAATCTTAATCTTGTATCTGTATTTTTTTACAGTAAAAACACAATCAAAACTTGAGAAGTTTTTTCCACCCCTGCTTTAAGTTATGTGTGTTTTCTGACATCTTTCAATGAAATTTGAACAATAACTCATTTATTTTATGGCACCTCAGCGATGCTCAGGATGTTATTTAAACTGTCACCTCAGACAAGATGAAGATGAGGGATGAATGACTCTAAAAACACTTGCTAGGAAAACTGTATCTGTACATTTCAGAAGATGCACATACGTTGTTATAACTTTAGATAGGGTGGGGGGGGAAAGGTCACCTGCCTACCCTCGTTACAGCACTTACATCCAGCAACGCTACATCAAAGTAAACTTTGTCCAACAACAGCTCAACTCTGCTAATATTTTCTCCATTTACTTACGTCCACCACGCTGTGGACGTGATATAATCCCTTCCTCTCTCCCTCACTTCACACAGCAAAGGCCTTTGATGTGGTCAGCTGCAACACTGCACAGATCCTGCTACCACTGTGCTCCCTGCTTGTCGCCGTGGACTGTGTGAGGAGCGCAGCTGTTCAATCTGTGCCAATGACCTCCACCTCCTAACAACTCGTGTAACTCAACACAGACTTTCTTTTTTCTTTTTTTTTTTTTTCGCCACAAGGGTCCACTCAGAGAAGCCGGAGGAGTGCCGAACTTGTAACAGACAAATATAAAAGATGTCCTCTCGTGTCATTTTATTGTAATATCTCAGAGCTGTGCCTCAGCGCAGGCTTGGCTTTTATAGGTAATGACTCGCGATGCGGCAAACATGCCAGTCAGAAGCAGCCTTGTTAACTCGATTTCCCTCCGAAGAAGAGAAAAGACAGGAAAGGCAAATCGGCGCGTTTGCTAATGGATCATGTGCATGTTGCATGTCAGCCTCGTGGACTGATGGGTTTCCGTTGTCCCATGCCATCGCACTGCCGCATGCACACAGCTTGTCGGTTGTCTTGTTTTGAGCTGGAATTGCCTCTGTAAATTGTACTGCTTCATCAACTGTGAGCGCGGGATGACATCGACGTTGGAAGCTGACATGCTTCATGCACGTGTTCCTCCGGGATGCACTTAGAGACGCGGACCTTGACAGGGTCTGTGGCATGTGTTGAGTCTGTACCCTGTGGACTGGTGGCTGTCAGCTGACTTGTTGATTTGACACCTGGTGGCAACAGCAGGCTTAGCTGCACCTGACCCCGAAGTTTGCTCACTTTTTTTTCTGACTTGACTGTAGGCAGAACTTGTTTCCTTCATTCCTTTTGTTTCTCTCCCTCTTTGGAGCAAAAAAAAAGGAAAAAAAAGTGTGAGCCTGTTTTTTTGTGGGGTTTTCACACTGCTTTGACGTCATAAGGCGGGATTTAGCAGACTGAAATTAAAGTGTTGGGCAAAGGTGTTGGGAAGGTGTTAATGATGTCTCTTTTTAGATTATTTCAGCGTTCTAGCACACAAGCAGCACAGTGAAATCCATTATCCATTTGCACCTACGATTCACTCCTCAGTTTCTGTGAGTGACAGTGACAGATGTGGCCGTGTTTGTAAATGCTAATACAATATGTTCTTTGGAATAAATTATTCAGTGATGGCGTGTATGAAAACGTCTCTGGCATCTTCTTCTTATGGCACACATTATGTAAACTCTCCTCCCAGCACATCACATCAAGATTCCCTGCTGACATGTGTGAGTGTACCTGCTAGTTCTGTGCTTATTATTATTATTATTATGTTTAAAAATGCATGACCAAAATAGAAAAGACAGCATAAAGAAGGAACATAGAATCAGGAATGTATTGGTGATTATATAAGAAAAAACAATAATGGCTTGGCTTAGATAGATATACAGACAACTTTATTGATTCTTGGAGGGAAATTCAGTTGTCATAGCAGCTGGGTGCATCAAAATACGAGAAAAAGCATGAAAATACAAAAGAATTGGATAAAATAGAACAAGATAAAAATAGCAAAATAGTCTAAATTAGTGAGTAAAACATGGAATTAAAACAAATGCATAGCTGTTTTTGTCATGCAATACTTACTAAATGATTTTTTGCTCTTTGAAATCTCTCTCTCTCTCTCTCTCTTTGTGTGCTCTTTTAATTTTGCTGCTGTCATGCGTTGCGGCGCTGCCATGACTTGCCTGGTCCCATGTCTGCCAAATAAGTGGGAGCTGCAGTGAAGCTACCCTGTGTTGTATTTTTCACCTGAGGGATTTTCGCTGCTGTAACAATCACACAATTTCAGCATTCTGTCAAGAACCGAGACAGGCAGAGCTTATCATGTTTGTGTTGGCGAGATTTCTTGCTCACTGGACTACAGCGATAGTCCTGAACAGCGCGCCTCCTCTAATAGAACACAGTCACTTCTTAGCATTGACTCAAGAAATTAAATTCCTCAGCAAAGCCCCCTCAACCCCACCAACAACAAACCCCCACCCCCAATACCTCCTCTGATCTCCCTCTAGAGAATTAAAGGAAACAGGGATTGGGAAGTTAAATAAAAGCGGGATGTGTTGTGAAAAGAGAATGTGCAAGCACAGAGAGAATATCTTGGCAGGGGCTCGACGCATGAAAGCTGCACGGTGCGGCTGAATTCAGGATGGCTCACTATACTCGCAGCTAGATTCGGCGTAAAGATATTAGCAGGTTGTTCAAAAATGTTCTCGTGGCTTCATTTTTCGTGTTGCCGTGCGCCCTCGCCATCTGCTCAGGCTGAGGCTAAAGCAGCCGAGCTTCCTGTCCTCTGATGCGAGCTCTTTGTGACCCTCTCGCTTTATCCAAAGTGCGCCAATACATTGTGTTTCCCCCTTCAAAAGTTTATGGAACTGCTTTAATCTGCACCTCCTCACCTCGGCACTACCCATTTAATTTCTAATGGGCTTGGGAAATATGCGTAATTGCTGTGATGTGAGTCTCAAGCAGATTTTTGATGCAGATTTAATGTTCAAATCACTTGCTTTAAATAACCGTGCCTTTTTAAAAATTCAATGAGCTCATTTGGCACTGCATCAATGCAGGAGTAATGATGCTCATTAGAACTGTACAGAAATATTATACATCTGTACTGTTTGCTGGGGAAGAAAAATCAAAAGCTTTCGTCAGGCTCTGGAAATGTTTCAGTAAATACTTCCTGCAAATAACTTAGCGGTATGTTTTTAATCTGTGAAAATAGAAAGAAAAAGATTTGCATGAAGAAGCTCTGGCTGACAGTTATGAAGGGCTGCAGTAACTGTGTGGAAGGTGTTGATATTTCACATAAAATTATCTGGAGATAAAACAACAATTAGGATGTAAGAATAGACAAAATAGCTTAATAGTGGTTGTGGTGTGTGGCGCTATCAGATTGCTGAAATCCAAAACTGTCCAGGCATGGCGTCTGACTGCTAAACCCCTGAACAGAGATCATCCAACCATAGCATAGCAACTGTAACTAGGCACTGCAGGCTGGTCAAGCTTTGGATTTCTCTATATGCCCAGGCTCTGTGTGTGTGTGTGTGTGTGTGTGTGTGTGTGTGTGTGTGTGTGTGTGTGTGTGTGTGTGTGTGTGTGTGTGTGTGGATCTCATCTTGCATTTCCTACTTTTTTTATGGTCACATGTATAGTATAGGCCTATGATGTGCGTGTGTGTGTATGTGTGTTTGTACTTACACTCCCAATTGTACTCCCAGTGAAAATAACGGCATCCCAAGGCCTCATGCACCCCGGACCCTGTTGTCGTGTGTTTGTTCTAATGCTCTAATATTAGCAGTGACTCAGAGGTAAAGAGCTCATAACTGTGGGAAATTCCCAAGCAAAATAGGTTTATTGGTTCCTTTCAAACAAGGTTAGTTTACATGAAATGATCCCAGCAGTAATGTTAAACATTGTGTTAACATGCCAACTGAAACTAGATTTTTCTCCCTCCTATTTGATAAACTAGCATGCAGGGAGTCACTCCAAAAATGTCACATTTAAGAAAAGATAAAAATGAGATTTATGCCATCGGCTGTAAATCTTTTTAAAACATGCTAAACTGTACCTCAAGCCTCACGTACACATCTTTCTTCCTTAATTCTATTTTACCATCAACTCTGGATGTTTCACGAGTTTAGCGCTTTCCACTTAAATAACTTAACTTGCAACAACTGTGCCAATGGCTTGAAGAGTTGTGTGCCCTCCATTCCCAACGCAGTTTGTCGAATGTCAGTGAGCCGGAGGTTAGGAAAACTAATAAGTAGAGCAAGTAGAGCATTGGATGGTCTCATCCAAGTTATTGAGAAATCCTTCCCACAGACGGGACTTCATTGTGGTTCAAATGGCGGTTGTGTTTGGCATAATCACAGTAATTACACTCTGACAAAAGGGAAATAACAACAGCCAAGGAGATATCAGTGAGTGTGCGCCTGCCATTTGGCGCACTTGCGATAAAGAACAGAGAAAGGAGCAAGAGAGACTAAATGAGTGTGGTTTGACGAAACCACGTGTCTTCCAGTGCCTTACTTCTCCCGGCTGCCGATGTAAACAGTCACAACGGCAGTCACAGCCGCAATATTTGTGATAGAAGTTGTAGCTGAAGGCTAGAAGTGCAGATTGGTAAAAAAAAAAAAAAAAAAAAATCAGGATACCACACAACCCAACTATTCTCCTTTTATGAGCTTTTTTTCCCCCCGCTCTGACCTTTGCACCTTTTGTGTTAGACCTGGAGGCTGTAGCTACAGAAAGAATCACTGGAGAATGACAAGAGAAAGAAGGACATGATAGATGACAATCAAAGAAACCTACTTAGTCTTCCTCTTTTGCACTTTGCTACATTTATCTGATGAGTATATGTACTTAAAGATTTATATGCCAACACAGATGGCATATAGATCAGCTCTTCAGACCTATATTATAGTACTTCAAATGCCCCTTTTTTATGTGTTCAGTGCATGACTCATGCTTGTTTTTCTACCCAAGGTACGGATTTTATTGGTTTGTCTGCTGCAGCTCTTGGGGCATAGTTAGATGCCACCACATTATGTCAAGTAAAAATAAAACCAATGTATGCAGCACTGCCTCAAATACACTCAACACTCTATTTAGTTACAGTAAGTTTATGCACTTGCGTAGTCTCCCCCGTATGTGTCTCTGAAGCTTCTTTTACTGATGCCTCTCTGTGCCAAGTCTATGAGCTAAAGTCGGTCACACATGTCATTTGAAGCAATCATTTTTCTGTCCTTGCTTCAAACCTCAGTGAGTGCGACTCGTTTTTTTAAGGTGACCCTAATGTCAGACCACCACTGATGCCCTGCAGGAATAATTGAACTATAATTACCTTTTAACTCACTGGAGAGATTTGCCCCTTACTCTTGAACACGGCTTAATGATTGGCTTAGTTTTGTTTGCTCATAGCTGAAGCTTTGGCTCTGTATTAGGCTGTATTAGGTCTTTATTGCTCTGGCACAAATCCTTGGCTAATAAAAGAACATTTCTGTTTTTCTGTTCAGCTTAGAAACTAAACCTGTGTCCTGCTAGAGTGTCTGGTACTGCACATTGATTGCTTATTAACTTGGAATTTGTGTGTGCGCTTGTCAGATGTACAACTTAAGCGCTGATACCATTTTAGGAGGATGGTTGGATCTTTTTGCCCGTAGATGTGTCGACTGAGGTGTAGATTGCCTGTCTTGTTTTAGGTGAGTTATAGCAGGCTTGAACAAAAAAAGAGAGAAAGAAGCGGGAGCAAGATTTATAGCAGGGACAAGAGAAAGAGAGGAGGCAAGGAGGGCATGGGTTAGCAGACTGAAAGAAAGCGGTGAAGGAAAAAAGGAGGGCGTGTAGCTGTAAGCAAAAGCCTGGAGTTGGAGCAGAGTAGGGTGCAGCTGAGCCTCTGGCAGGGACACAGCACTGAGGGCTTTATTGTGATTTGTAATTATGTGGTTTTCTGTGGGGCCTCAGTTTGGTGCGCTCCCACACTGAGGCTCTTTTTAGACGGGGAATACTGAGTAGGAGAACAGAGCGAGGGTGGGGCCGGGATCACCGTTAACTATTTCTGTTAAACCAAGAATGAGCAGACATGGCTGCCGAGTGTTGAACCAAACCACGCAAAGAGAAACTCAGAAACTGATGTAACTTGTTGTGAAATAAAAAAAAAGGACATTTTTTCTTTTGCTCAACATTTTCTTTATGGGATCAATACGTGTGTGTGGTTGGTGAGATGTTTGTACAAATTTGTACAATAACCAAAAAACGAGAGAGGACAAGAATTGCAAAATGTGCATGAAAAGATATGCAGATATAAATGACTGGTACATATACCCTGTTCAGAAACTGAAAACCACAGTGTGTGTGCTTGCGCTTGTGCTTGTGTGCGTGTGCGTTTGTGTGTGTGTGTGTGCGTGTAAAAGGAGAGTGAACATGTATGGGTAAAAATGGTTTCCGAACATGTACCCTCATCAACAGCTGGCTTATACAGTATCAGCTATTTTAGCAACCCACAAATTAGAGCAAATGATAAGCTTCACATCACTAATTCTTTAACGTTTTAGGTCAGAACCTAATGTTGTTTCAGAGAAAGGGGTGGTGGTATCTCTGATTTGATTATAGATTTCTACAGTCAGTGCTGACTTGCCAGTGTGTCTTCATTCATGTTGTTTTCAGTGTGTGGTGAGATTACAACAAGCCAGTGGAGTCTGAAGAGCTGTCAAGCTGTGCTTGTATTTTTACATGAGTGATGGTGGTCTGCTCTGGAGCTGCTCAGCGTTCCCCAGTCGGGCGCTGATTGAGACCTGAATCTTTATTCTCGGCGGCCTCTGCAGACTGACAGAGGATCCCTTTATATAAACAGAGGAAAGAACAAATGGGGTGCAGGGAATGGAACAAATAGATGGCTGGACCACATATGATCAGAGTGCTGTATAGTGGACAAATTGTTACAGATATAGTCTGTGGTTGTTTGTAATGTGAATTTGTGGATGTTAAATGTCCATCTCAGATTTTCTTTCGTGGTCTGATTGTTATTTGGCCTTAATGTGGACTGAGGTAGCTTTTCACCTGAGATGGCCAAGCTGTGTTTGAGGAAAGTTATAAATGCAGTTTCAACAGCAAAACTTCCTGCCTTGATGTGAAAGAGAGCATATTTTAATTCTATTTATGACTGCTCTAATTATCTATGAACTCTCCCGCGCTTTCATTTCTTTCTCTCTGTGGTTAATCTCTTTTTGTTGTGACTCACAGCAGCAGATTTTGTATGGTTCTCCTGTTTTATTGCCTCATGGTAAATTTTGGGTATTGAGCCTTCTTTGCATTTATGATGTACTATGACACACTGAGTGTGGACTGCTGGTTGCATCATATGAAGTTTGTCTTTGTCTGTTTCTCCCGTATCGCATTAAGGATAGCCTCGGAGAGTGATCCCTGTACAGAACTGACCAACAGTAACTTTTGTTCTCAGCTCAGGTAATGCACAACAAGGCAAGACTGACGTAGGACCTGTTCAGTATGTGGGCGTTGACTAAAAGTCTGTGCAAGCAAGCGATAAACCCATTGGTGGTAGTTTCATTGGGCTATGGCTTTACACATTCAACCAACCAATCATGCAACTTACTCACTGATTCACTCACTCGTGACAGACTTCAGTGTCTTTAGTGATGGCCCTCTGCAATGCAGCTAAAAACAATGAAAAAAAGGGAACAGAAGTCACAAATCTAGGCATCCTCCATCTGCAAATGAATGTAAATGAAGGGAATGATGGACAGGACAGTGAGGGAGGGAGCTTTAGGGGATAGCAGAGGTGATAAAGTGTTGGAGTGTTGAGTTGCAGTGCTGCGTGCTTCACTGTCAGTCAGTGGCTGAGCTGTGCCAGTTAAGTTGAAGAGAGAGACAGCTGCACTGAGAAGAGGTTGCAAACAGGGCACAAGGAGCAGAGCCTCTCCCTGGTGTTATGTCCATGTGCCTCCTTAATTGTAGAACCTGCAGAGCCATTTATTACTATAGCCTGCACATCTGAAAAAGCCAAGGAGGTCTGTTGTGATTTGTTTTTTATTGATCTGACTTTGGATGAAGGCTAAATGCCAAATGTTTTCAACAATAAATCTTTTGAAAGTACTGGTCATAGTTTGTTAGTTTTAAGTGTAACATGTCGTGTATAGACAGCGACTCAGAGCCTTTCTGCTTATCTGCCCATTGATCATTTTTTTAGTCTGCCCCCAAAAGCAGGCCGAGCTAAAGGCAGAAGTCCATGCATTGAGTCAAACCTGCCCACAAAGGCTGCCAGTTGCAGCAGGTTGATTTCCTGTTTTTCTGCTTTTTTTTTTCTTTGCCTCTGTGAAACACTGCACGTATGTAAGCCCGCAACTCATCCACATGCAAAGAAAAATCAGATCAGATTCAAGAGATAGTCAGTTGTCATCTCACATTTTGTTTGGTTGGCTCAGTTTTCTTCGATCCACCCATAGTACATACTCACATACTGATAAAATACATCTCTGTTCTTTAGCTATTTCAATGGCTGTGGTGAAAAATGGAGTGCCCTTTCCACTCACATTTGATTAAGGACTGTGGGGAAAAGAGGTATTGAGACAACGGAGGATTCTGGGCCACAGCAGCGAGGAGGGAGGGCCTCCCTGCCTTCTCTAGGAGACCCTAAATACAGCTTTTCCCGTCTTCACTGGAGAACTGTTGTGTTAACATTGTCACTTCTCAATTACAGCTTGGCTCAGCCAAGGCGCATGTGTAATCCTCACGTCTATTCCTGCCCTGCTTCTCAGCATTTCTATTGACTCATGTTGCGGTCTAGAAGCAAAGACAAGGTAGTCTGGGTCTGTAAAGTCTGCAAAGTGCAAGGCAGAGTCTTCAGCTTCAAGATTTTTTTTTTCAAGTGGAGGCTTTTAAACCTTTTGTTACAGAAATCCTGTAAGATGAAACGATCCTGCACGGTGTGACGTCCTTGTGATGGTTACCTGCATGAGTTGTTGCCGTTTGAATTACCTTAAACAGAGGAAGAAACAGACATCAGTCAGGGCGAGCTGTGTGCTAGTGTATGAATACAGGCATATGGAACAGGAAGGGCAGGGCGAGGGCTGTGCAGCGTGTTTCCTGTGAGGCAGGAAGTGAGCAGGGTCAGACCACAGAAGCACCATGAGTTATTGCTCTTTGCTGCTGCTGCCAAAATACAAAATAAACAGTGCAGTGGTGCCTCACTCTTCCCTCTGCTTTTATACTTTTTATTCTGATTAGACTACTATTTGGTTTGCTGGTTTGGTCCCTGGTCAGTTAAAAGTGATGTAAACGAACCGATTCTTTTTTTTCCCTGGCCTGTATAGACTCTTAACCCTCATGTTGTGTTCCCGGTCAAAAGTGACCGGGGAGATTCTATTTGTGTACAAAGCAAATCATCCCCACACTATTCAATTTCACAATATTCCAAGCTCAATGTCTTAATACATTAAAGAACAAATAACAACAGTAACATTGCAGTTTATGCCAATAGACTAGTGTATGTGTTGATGTCTGTCTGGGTTACCTACTTCCAAATCTTGTTGTAGATCTGTTGGGGTTGAAGTGTGTTTGTGTGTGTCTATCTGACAAATGAGGATGCACTTGAGCTCAAGTTTTTACACTAATTGTAGTTCCCCAATTCATTTCTAATGACTGGCCACTTTTGACCAGGAACACCAAAAGTGTAGAAAAGTTGAATAAAAAGCACAAAATAGTATGCAAATTAGTATGATTAATTTTTTGTGTTGAAATCATGGAATCTCAGGTCAGATCAAATTAACATAATCTTTTCAGAGATTAAACTATTAAATGGGTCAAATTTGACCGCAGCACAACATGAGGGTTAAACTGTAACAGAAACGCACACCTATACCTGGAAATACCTGTGTTCAACTTGCTCTGCCCACAGGAGGTTTCTGAAGGTCAAAAAAGAGCTAATGGTATCAGTAATGCTGGATGCGGGAGGATAGGAACCTGACATTCGCCTGAGGATCAAACCGTGACCTTTCACATGAAAAGAGAGGAGAATTAAAGGAGTGGAGATGGATGACTCATCTGTTTGTCTGTTTACGCTGAATTAACTGTTTGACCGCATATGTGATTCACTGCTTTTTTTTAAATTTTGTATTTAGACGTACACATTCTCATACAGTCGTTTGTGTGGAGGACTTTTTTCTTGTACTTGAATCTTGAATACGAGTAATGTATTAAGGTACCTGCCTGCAGGAACACCAGCACTGCATCGGCTATGGATAATTTTATTTTGCAAGAAAAACTCACCAAAGGTTTAGAAATCACTCACAGTTTCTAAACCCACATGGATACACCCAACATTGTTACAGACTTGCGTGATACTCTCTTACATGAAGCTTTGTCTCATTTCCCATTTTGGAAATGTGATGCACAGCTAAGCAAATAAACGTAGTTATGTGATGTGATGCTTACATTTTTGTCACGTTATGTTCTCTGATTATCTCACTTTCTCTAGAAATAAACAAAAGCACATAACAAACAACAGGCTTCTTATAAAATATTTTAAGCCAAGGACATATAACACCTCAACCTTGAGTCTGCTGCCTTTACATTGGCTTTGCAGGAAATATTTTATTGTCAAAATGATGTACAGTCTTTACTTATTTCTCTGGTCATAAATGACTGACCTTGTGGACCATTACTCAAACCTTTGTCACCTAAGTTGGATTTATTTCTGTGTACCTTTATTCGTTTTTCACCAGGGATTCA
>JAVQJZ010042345.1:0-13233 GCA_036025355.1 Leiopotherapon unicolor | reverse complement strand
AAACCCAACTGAAACATGTCAATACTGAGCTATATATCATTGTGTGTGTGTGTGTGTGTGTGTGTGTGTGTGTGTGTGTGTGTGTGTGTCTGTGTGTGTGTGTGTGTGTGTGTGTGTGTGCAGGTACACCGTCTTCGAGAACGGCACCTTAAAGGTGACGGACCTCCAATCAGACGATAACGGACGTTATTCCTGTGAGGTCATCACGGCTTTGGACGCCGTCGACGCCACCGGCTCCATCACTGTCGTAGGTGTGTCGCTGTGTGTGTGTGTGTGTGTGTGTGTGTGTGTGTTTAGCTCTAACACTAACGGTTTTGCGTCCCCAGCTCGGCCGGACCCCCCCAAACATCTGTCTCTGTCTGACCTGGAAGATCACAGCCTCACACTCAGCTGGATCCCAGGACACTCACACAACAGCCCCATCACAGGTACTGAACACACACACACACACACACACACACACACACACACACACACACACACAAAGTCCTCGTCAGCTCTGACCGAGATGAGCAGATCACTTTTAATGAGATAAACAACAAAGAGTACAAAGAGTTGATTTCAAAATGTGACAGATTTCATAAATTAAACACACAATAAGTCAAAACACACACACACACACACACACACACACACACATCTTCAGCTGCAGTTTGAAACACAGCAACAGAAAACAACGATGGAAGAAGCGCTCGGATCGTTTACTTTAAAGTCCTTGAATGAACGTGTGAAGCTGAGTTTCTACGATTCGGAGGAAAGTCAGCTGTTTTTTTTCACTTCCTGCCCGTCTCCTCCTCTCAGGCTTCATCGTGGAGGCGCGGGAGGAGCAGCACGCCGAGGAGGACAGGTGGAGGTGGGAGAACTGGAAGACGGTGCCCGGAGACTTCAACCACCTGCAGCTGAGCCTCCGGCCCTTCTGCACCTACAGGTTCAGGGTCATCGCCGTCAACGAGATCGGCAGCAGCGACCCCAGCGAGCCGTCCGACTACCACAGCACGCCGCCGGCCTGTAAGAGACGCTCGGCCTTTCTTTAATGATTGTTCTGTGTTTATCTTTCTGTTTCCTGAGAAATAAGAAGAGGGAATAAATAAAACAAGACGCTGCCGCGGAAACATGAAATGATCAACATCAGTCTCACGTCTGAATCTGACACCCAGAAAAGGAAACAATCCCTTTTACACTTGTAAAGCTAAAACCTAAAATCTAGTGTGGTTGACTAAAGGCACTTCTTTGTAAAATAATGATTAAATTCAATAACATGATGAGAAATTATAATGAAAAATAGTTAATTTACGTTGATCTCAAGACATTAAAAAGTTTTCTGCACAAAATTTGGCAAACATAGTGACCAAGCTGCTTAAATAACTTTGAATCACAACGACAAAATAAAGCTTCTTTTCATGTAGTTCACGACTTTTTATGCAGATTAAAAAAAGAGATATTGAACCTTCGAGATGCAGGTCGGCTGACAGTGTAATTTCAGACTGATGCTGTGTGATATTCGTCAAACTGTCTCCATAAAAAGGGTTCAAATGTTTTCTGTCTTTTCTAAACGTCTTTCTTCCTCCCTCAGTTCCTGATAAAAACCCTGAAAACGTTCGCAGCGACTCCACAGACCCGAAGACTTTGGTCATCACGTGGGATGTGAGTGTTTCAGTCTCATCTGTGTGTGAGCTCTGACACACAGCTTTAACCTGTTTTACATCCCCATGTGTGTGTGTGTGTGTGTGTTTTGCAGGAGATGGAAAAGCACCTGCACAACGGTCAGGGCTTCATGTACAAGGTGTCGTGGCGGGAGGCCGGGGCGACGGACGCGCGGTGGAACAGCGCCGACGTTCAGTCCCCGCCGTTCTTCGTGAACAACACGGGAAAGTACGCGCCCTTCGAGATCAAAGTTCAGGCCGTCAACGCGCTCGGAGCAGGACCGCCGCCGGACGCCAAGATCGGACACTCTGGAGAGGACGGTACGCTGCCACACAGACGAGGATTTTTACTGTGAAACTATGAGCTCAGATACTGTCCTGAAGTTAAAGCTCCATTTTTTAACACATTCAACCCTCCAAAATATAATCAAAGATCTTTTATGAAACCTGACAGCACGTCATGAAAACGCTGCTGTGATTCACAAAAGTGAAAGTTATTTAAATGATAGTTAAATAAAATAAATAAATGATATTAAAGAATAACTGATAAAAAGGCAAATTACAAAAATAATAAAAAATAATAAACTGATACCAGAATAAGATATAAAGGTGAATTAATTCCCTCCGACTCCAATAAGTTTCTGAGTTAAAGCTTCATTTTTAGAGCATAATTGTTCAAAAGTTAATCACTCGACCTTTTTTATACACGGCCACACTTACAGACGTTTCTCATACCACAGCTGAGTCATTAAATCTCTCATAAAAGAGGTCAAATCCTCCTTTTATATAAAAAGACAGAAATCATCGGACTGTGCGACGGCCTCACAGAGCATCTTATGTCTTTCTCTTTCCAACATGAATGATCCTCTTGTGACGATGTTTGTGGTGAAAAACAGGCGTCATCGCCGACATTCAGCTGTAACGAGACCGCCAGCGAGTTTTGTGTAATAAAAGTTAGCCGACTCCAAAAAGATGTCAGATGTCGCCACCGATCATCTGCACATGGACAGTTTAGTTGTTGAGCTTCATCACTGAACGTTTGTTTGTGTGAGTTCGACTTTTTCAGACTTCGTGTCTTCAAAAATGTGATATAAGGTCTGGATTTTAGCGCAGTTTAAACTCTCGTCAGAGTTCATCTTCTGCTTTCGTCCATCCATCATCACCCCAATCAATTCGACTGTCATGAAACTGGGTGTCACAGCCTCCATATCTGATTAATTCACTCAAAATTCAGGATAATTTCATTTACAGTGAAAACACACGACATGAACTGTGGAGAAAAGGATCCCACAGAAAAGACTGAAAGATGAAAAATGCAGCCTGTTCCTTCATTTTAATCCTAATACTTGCTTTTCTTTTATTTTTTATTCTTTTTTATTATTTACGTCAGAGCCCGAGGAGCCTCCCACTGGAATCACAATAACGGTGACGAACCGCAGCGCCATCGTCAGGTGGAACGAAGCGCAGAACGTCCGAGGTCGGCTGCTGGGATACAAGGTACGGACGCCATCATCCACCACACGACTACACTCGCCCGCTTTGTGGGGTTTCTTCCTGTTTGCTTTTTACTCAGCGGGATATTTAAAAACCTAACACAGTTTGGTGGAGAGGCCACGAGCAGAAGAAACGAGCATCAAAGCAAAACAAGTTCATTTACACCCGATCAGATTTCCCATTTTTCACCACTCCTCCAGCACACACTCATATTTGTATCATCCAGAAATTTGCCTCAAGGTTTAGACTTTTCATATTTTTTAAAAGTATTTGAACATATTGTGCATCTAAACATGTGCACAAATCCAAAATGATCTAAAAAAAATATGCTTCTTGATTTTCTCTGGTGATTATCAGGATACAGAGATGAAAATTTGCTCTGTATCCGTTTAAATCAGCCACATCTTTGTCGGTCACCAAGTCGACAGATTCATCAACAGATGATCTTTTTTAGTTCATTCATTTAATTTCTGTGATATAAAATATTCAGTTTAAAATGATATAAAACAAAAAAGAAGCAGATCTTCACCTTTCAGAGGATGAAACCAGCGAGGACGTGATTTGTTGATCAGCTGTTGATAAAGATGACGATGACGATTCTCAGTCAAATGCTGCTGAACTGCACTTTAATCGAGTTTCTGCCCCCCCGTCAGATCTACATCAAACATCTCGGCCCCCATAGGGCCCGGAGGTCTCTGGGGAAACGTCACCATGGGGGGGAGCGAGGCGAGAGGTCGGGCCGAGGCAGGCAGACGGAGAGGGAGGTGGTCGTCCTCGGCACGAAGACCTCGGAGGAGCTGACGGGGCTGCAGCTGTATTCACACTACGAGCTGTACATGGTGGCGTTTAACAGCAAAGGGGACAGCCCCCCCTCCCCCGCGCACACCTTCAACACGCCGGAGGGAGGTGGGTGTGGATGGAAACCTGCTCTCAGGTCAGTGGTGTGTTTGTGGGATGTCTGAAGCTCACTGGTGTGTCTGACTGTGCAGCTCCCGGCCCGCCGGCGTCGCTGACGTTCGACAGCCCGACTGAGAAATCGCTGATCCTCTACTGGACCCCCCCACTTGAACCCAACGGCAAACTGCTGGGATACATGGTGCAGTATCAGCAGGGTAGGTCAGCCGATGATTCGATTATTAACCGATGCTCCATCACCAGTTTCAGGTTTCTCTGCATGTTTATTTTTCTCCATCAGTGCAAACATTTTAAAAAAAGCTGCGCTGGTTTGATTTCTTTTCTCTCTCTGAGCTTTAAAATAAAAGTTTTAAAATGAAAACACAGCGAGACATTCGACGTAGCAGCAGCACCAAACTCCAGAAACTGATTATCGATTTACTGCATCGATGCAGAAACAAACATCGAGATGCATCATAGAGTTTTTATGGTGTCGTGACAAAATTATACTGCTCATCCTCTTCTCAGTAAATGATATTAACCTCGATAAAATGGCGACGTTAATATCTCAGACGTGTGTGTGTCTGCAGAGGTGGAGAGCAGAGACAGTCCGTGGCAGGTGGTGATCATCAGCGACTCCAGCGTGAATCACCACGAGCTCGACTCGCTCGACCCCAGCAGCCACTACGTCTTCAAAGTGAGAGCGCGCACGTCCGCCGGAGAGGGCCCCCCCGTCACCCGCAGGGGCGCCACCCTGCTGGAAGGAGGTGAAGTTTCAGCCTCTCGCCTCCACGATTTACTTTTTAAATGTTTGTTATCGATCTGTTCATTTACACCTCGTCTGTCTCTCCAGTTCCTCCGTCCAACGTCACCATTGTTTCCAGTAACACGTCGCTCAACCTGAGCTGGGTGCCCGGAGAACGGGACAGGAACCACGGCTTTCACATCCTCTACCTCAGGAAGAGCCGTAAGAAAAGGGGCCGGCGGTGCAGGGAGGGAAATGGAGAGCAAAGACGATTATTAATTATTAAACGAGCGTTTCTGTTTCATACCTGCCTGTTAATGCTGCTGTGTAAGATGGAAACACACATCAAGACGTGCCTGAATTATCAGAAATGCAAAGGAGAAAGAAAAAAGTTGTTTTGACAGGGATTATTCACACATTTCTGATAACTAATTAGCTAAATAATCCAAAAATGTAAATTAAGATTAAATGAATGAACTAAAAAGATGATTTGTTGATGAAAGTGAAAGTTGTTTAGTAGAAAGAAAGAAGAGGAAGAGAAAGGGGAGTTCAAAATATAACACAACAACTTTTACTATTCTAATAATAGTCTATAATCTAATCTAATAATATGTGTTTCTCTGTGTGTGTGTGTGTGTGTGTGTGTGTTTTGCAGCCGGCGCTCAGTGGGAGGAGTCAGAGGTCGTGAACTCAACGCAGGGTTTCTATTCGCTGACCGGCCTCCAGCCGGGCACCCAGTACCACCTCATGATCAAACACGGAAACGTCACGCAGTGGGACGCCGTGACGTCGACCACAGGACCTGGTGTGTGTGCGCAAACATGCAACTAAAATACACACACACCACGTTTAGATTTACTCCACTTAAACCTTAAATTAGTGTAAAATTACATTGCAGCTTCGCCTCCACTCAGATAATTTCTTTTTTAGCTTGTTTTTCTTCATCACTCTTTTTCTGTTGATTCAGTTTTCCTGTTGTTTTCTCTTGTTTTAATTCAGGAGTCAGATGCTCTGCTCTGATTGGTTGTTTTGATTCAGTGTGGTGGATTCTTGTCAAACTTTAGAGGCTCATTTCTATCACAGATTATATTTCTCGTGTATTACTGTCAAATATGACTAAAAGTCTCACACTTGTTATTTAATACTCTCGAATAAGAGCGCAGAAAGCCGACAGTGAAGATTTGTTAAAAGCTCATTTTGTGGGGCACAGTTACCTTCAGTCTAATAAAACAGCTCCTTTGGTAGATTAAGTGAATAAATAAGAAGTTGCTGCCGTGATTTGAGATTTTACAGATGAAGGATTTTCTGATTATTGTTAACGATCTCTCTCCGTCTCAGTGCCGTCGGTGTTGCCCGGTGGATTCGCCGCGCAGGGTTGGCTGATCGGACTCATCAGCGCCATCGTGCTGCTGGTGCTCATCCTGCTCATCCTCTGCCTCATCAAACGCAGCAAAGGCGGCAAATACGCCGGTGAGACAAACACACACACACGAGTCAACACACACAAATTTAAAACATTCAGAGTCTGATGATTGATGTGTTTTTTTCTTACAGTGAAGGACAAAGAAGACAAAGAGGTGGACTCTGAAGCTCGACCCATGAAAGACGAAACTTTCGGAGAGTACAGGTGAGTCAGTTTCTTTTTTCCAGAGAGACGAATGAAGATGAAACAAAACCCACAAACTGCACAAAGAGACGTCACATCATCATGATATCACACCAGCAGACTATCAAACTTGATCTCGTTTGTTCAATCCATTTTGGCGTTTAACTTATTTAACAGCACTCACATTAAATGGAGATTAATCCAGTGCTGCACTGATAATCATTTCAAAGCCACGTCAAACTTCCTGCTGTGGTTTAGAGATTAATGGCGACGCTCTCAGAAGAAGCCAGCGTGGACTCTCCTCTCCATCACGGAGCGAAGTGCATCGCTTTCAAAGAGCCGATCTGATCAATACATCAATACAACAATACATCATCAAAAAAGCTGAAACTTTTAGTCCTGGAAATCTTCTTCACTCTCTAAAAACTGTTTGTTTGAAGATGCAGGCTTTTCAAAATAAAATGCTGGGAATACTCCCTGGGAAAGTCCCTCGAGTTAATTTAGAAGAACAACTTGTCATCAGCTCCCTTTAAAAGTAGTGCAGTTTGTGCATCAGTATAATTTTTTCCTGATGTTTTAGCTGCTTACTTAACTAACCATCCCTGCTCTTTTCCATTTTAATCTCACCTTTCTTTCTTCTTTCTTTCTGTCTTTAACGCTGCACCTGCAGATCATTGGAGAGGTGAGGAAGTTAAGCTGCTAACATGCATGTTTTTCTTCTTGTGTCCACGACTGTGCTGTCGTGAAGACGTGTAATCGGTTTGAATTAAACGAGATGAGGCCGTTCACCCCCCCCTTCTGCAGCAAATTTACACCATGAATGAACTTTCACATTAAAAACTTCCTTTTATAGGTTCTTAATGTGAAAAAAGCTTCAGGAAGTGGTGTTGTGTGGTATAAAGAAAGACTGTTGTTTTTGATAAAGTTAGTGTTGTGGAAATTTTAGATCAGAGTTAACTTGTTCTATTGTGTCAGCCCAGGCCTTTATTTGAGACCAGCTTTTATATGAATGATTGACTGAAATTTTGTTTGTTGTCTTTCAGCGATGCCGACGAGAAGCGCTCGGACAGCCAGCCGTCTCTGTGCGGGGAGAGCAAGCTGGGCAGCGACGACTCTCTGGCCGAGTACGGCGACAGCGTGGACATCCAGTTCAACGAGGACGGCTCCTTCATCGGCCAGTACAGCGGCCGGGGCCCCGTTCCCCACGGCAACGAGAGCTCAGGCCCCGCCTCCCCCGTCAACGCGGTCCCGCCTCCCCCCATCGCTCCGTCCATGTCGAGCATCCTGAACCGGCCGAGCTAGACACACACACACCACATTCAAACACACACACTCACACTGCCTGCAGCAAAACACAGAAGGGACAGACCACTCCTGACTCCACTGCCTGTAATGTTATAGTGCAACACACACACACACACACACACACTCTGTCTCAATACATTCCACAGGTTTATGCAGTGAAGCTGTTTACAGGAAGTCTCGCCTTTTCTACTACAAGTTTACACACACACACACACACACTTCACTCTTCTATAGGAAAGACACACAGAAGGAGGTGGAGCCAGCTGTTCGTAACTTTGCCTCGTTAATAAGTTAATTAACTCTTAAAGCTGAGCAAACCTTGTTTACATTGTCGAGAGCTTTCTGATTGGACGCAGATAAAACGAAGAGGCGATGGAGTTACGAACAGCTGGTGCTGCCCTGCAGAGGAAGATGCTGGCTGATGTGATGAAGAGTGAGATAAAGAAAAAAAGGGAGGGAGAGAAAAAGAAAAAGTTTTCATCGTATCTGACTGAAACGTCTCCATCATGTTATTTCATCCTGTACGAACATTTAAGTCTCATTCTAACACTTATTAAAGACATAATCATTTTTTATATGAGGAAATCACCATTTTCAGTTATTTTTTTGTATTTTCTGTGCGTCGTTGTCAAACATCACCACCACGTGTCTTTGTTCACGCAGCTATTTATATTTATTTGTGTCTGTGTGCATGCGTCTGGGAATGATCTGTGCTATTTATTGATGTGTGCGGCCGTCTGAGCGGCTCCCAAACCTAAGATGCATGCCCGTCCCCGAGGCATTTAAAAATCATGAGTTGATGTTCAGAGTTTAAAGACTGACTGTTAATTTGTGTGTGTGTGTGTGTGTGTGCGTCCCATCGTTGCCCTGTAACCTGCAGCGATGGGAGATCTGTTGCCTTAAGAGTCGAGCCTCCTCTCCTCCCTCTTTCTGTCCATCCATCCATCCATCCATCCGTCTTTCAATCATCCATTTCTCCTCACACACATTCGCTCCCATCCTCCTGTTTGATCAGCAGGTAAAACGCAGCGGGGGGGGTGATACGGTGGCCTGGAAGGCTCACAGAGAAACACACATATGTATTAAGTGATATTATTTTAATAGTGGTGAGCAAACATCTGCAATAGTTAAAACCTCACATCCCAAAAACAGTGAATGACTTCAGAAACTTCAAGAGCCAAAAATGATCAGAGATAACTTGCATCAGGTGCGTTCATCGCCTTTTAGTGTCCCCTGGAAACAGGATTTAATTTAATGTCATTCATTTGTGTGCAGCTTGCAGCAAGTTTCCTCAAAATCTTCCAAATCTGTGCAGCTGTTGTCTTCATTTACTTTTCTTTTTTTAAAATCATTGAAAGGTTGCGGTGAAATGAGCTTTCTGGGCCACCGTAGGATGTGATTACAGACAGAAAAACAGTCCTATGCACACACACACATACACACACACACACACACACTGATGCATGTGTGAGGCCTGTGCCGGTCCTCTGTAGCAAAACATTTGGGACCCTCTGAAGGAGAGAGGGAGGAGGATGGAGGATAGAAACACATGTGGAGGAGGAGGAGGAGGAAGAGTTGACAAAAATAGAGAATCTGACGTGTCGTTCTCTGAATGTACATAAAACCTTGAGATTGTCATTTTTTTATTTCCATCGCTTCTTTTTTATGACAAACAAATTGTACTTTTTTTTTTTTTTAATCATCCGTTGCTCCGTTTGCTTTTTGTACTGCGGCGCTGACCTGCTGCAGCCTTTTGTATCATACGACCCGCCATCGCCTCCTCTTAGGTTTTCCTCTCGTGTCCATTAGTAGCCCAGAGACATTTAGAGAAGACTAGAATCATAGCGAGAACAACCACCCCCTTCCCTTCATCGACTTTCTTTATAGCGGTTAGAGATGCGGCAGATAATATTGATTATTAAGAAGTCACATCATAAATGTTTATACACCCCGCCGAGGCAGCCCTGGATGGATCGATACTGGATCAATCAATCTTAATACTTAGAGGGTTTATTTTTGTGGCTTCACCGTGGCAGACGAAGGTTTTGTGAAGCAGGACGAGCAAACGGGGGACTTCCCAACACGTTTGGACCCGGAGCTGAAGTTTTGTTGTTTGTGGAGCAGAGAGAGGCCGGAGAGGCGAGCCTGACGAGTCACTTCACACCGAGCAGAGAGACGTACCTCTCCTGTTTCTGTTTTATTATTCTCATAGAAAATCCCTCATACCAATGACATGTTAGTCCGTCCATCAGTCCTCTCTTTGGCTTTCAAAGATGATGAGATTTAAGACTCAAAAATACGTAATAATTTGTGACTGATGCAAACATTATCAACAATAATTAGCTAAACAAATTGTGGAGCAGATGGTGTCAAATAATTTTGCTTTGCATCTCCATAATTTCCTAAAACAGCTTGTCACGTCATCACATGTTCCTCAAACTGAAGGAAGCACTGTGTTTATTAGGGACTATTTTTTTCAGCGGATTAATCCACATTTGGGGCTCCAGTGAGGACGGTGTGTGTGTGATTGAATCAAAATAAATCACCTCTACACTGATGTTTAAAACACTACGCGGAGTCCGGATGAAGAATGGAGATGAAACGCAAAATGAATTTACTACTTTTGCTGCCTCAGCGTCGACGCACTCGTGGTTTGGGGATCTCTGATTTTCTCCTCATCACAAAGGTTAATGTTCAGTGAGAGCAAGCAGGAAGTTCACAGGATGTTTATTTCCGTGTGACTTGTTTTCTGCTGAATCGGCCTCTCAAACAAAAGGATGGACAAACATCCCTCCTCAGTCTGATCTCAGTTTGTTGCCTTGTCGAACGTCTCCCAGGTGTCGACCCGGCTCCCGTCTGTCTCTCTGCTCCTGATGCTGACTGCACAGCCCTGCCTGTCTGTCTGCCTGTCTGTCTGTCTGTCGGCCTTTCCGTCTGTCTGTCTCTGCTGCAGCCTTCTTTTATACATATAAACACGTTGGGAAATAAAAAATAAATAAAAAAAACACAGCATAAAAACTAGTTAAAAAAACTAAATAAAAACTAATAAAAAAAGACAAAAAAAATTTAGGTATAAATTATAACAATACTGCTAATGATAACAACAACAACAACAGTGCTTTTATCGGTTACGATGACGCGGTCAGTATTGTCATCAGTGAGTTACACAGTGAAATGAATCAGTATCACAGGATCGAGCAGGGATGTGATTAAACTGGAGATGGGAGGGGGGCGGCTGTGGTGTGTGTGTGTGTGTGTGTGAGTGTGTGTGAGAGAGTGTGAGGGGGTGGGAGGGATGGGGGACGCGGGGGTGTACCGCAATCTTGAGGTGTGCTGATGTTGTACCTGCTTGTTGCATTGTGCGCTGTACTGTAGCTGACAAACTAACCCCAGACTGTCGACTAATAAATAAACATGGACTACGCATATCCTGAACAGACCGAGGTGTGTGTCTTTTCTTATGAGTGTGTGTGTGTCTTGTCTTATGAGTGTGTGTGTGTTCTTGAAGAGGAGTGTCCAAGAAATCAGCAGATTGATTGCTTCAGTGTGCATGTAAATCTGAGGAGTCACATATGATTCATTTGGGAAGAAAAAACTAAAAAATATTTTCTTCTCTTTTAGATTTTTTATGAGCTTTCAGTTGTTCATTTGTGGTAAAACATCTCTTGAATTGCTAAAAATGCAATAATAAGCCACAACCACTGCATTTAATGTGTGCTTCTTGTGTTTTTTATGTAAAATCTTTAATCTGAAAAGTAAAACTGTTCCTCTGAACTGGGAAGAAAAAATAAAGAGCAGCAGAAATGATGGAGATATTTTAAATAAGATGTCCTGACTTTTAGTCTCCAGTGTGCCCCCAAAACACTGGATACTACATTTCCCATAACGCAACACAAGAATGATTATGACATCACTGTGACGTCATCATGGTTATTTTTTTCAGTCATGGAGCAGAAGACCAAACTGCATGTTGGTGAAATTGGTGTAGCGTCCTTTTAAATGTTCATTTTATCCTAAACTGTTCAAATACAAATCTTATAAGTTTAAAGTAAAAGAAGTAATTTGTCAGTAAAAGTTCTGCATCTAAAAGTTTGCATAAATATAAAAGTATTTGCATTAAATAAATTTAAATGTGCCTACACTAAAAGTACTCTTAATGCAGAAGGCTCCATGTCGGAGTAATAAATTACTGTATTGTAATTATTGATGCATTCGAATGGCTTTACATCCTACTGGGTGGGTTAATGTGCGATAAAACATCAGATTTTATTTATTAATTATTGTTTGTTCATTCATTTCCCATCAATAATATGAATCTGCAAAGTAACTAAAAAAAAGTACCTTAAAATTACACTGAATTGCATTACAGATGGAGAAAAACCCCGGATGACATCACAATGACGTCATCAGGGTTATTTTGTTCCTTTAAATGTTCATTTCATCCTAAATTTTATTAACTCATATGCAGAGGTGTATTTATAGGCTACATTAAAGTAAAAATAGTCCTGCATCCAAGAAAAAGTAGAAAGACCTAAATAAAAATTCACTTAAAAGTACTGAAAATAAATGTTTTTGTTATTGTCACATTTAAAGCTGTAAATAATGTAAACTAAGTAAAGAGGAAATGAAGTATAAAAGTGTTAAGTAGATAAAGATAAAATAGCTTAAAATGCAGATAGTTACAGTAAATGAGTAAATGTACTCAGTTACTTTCCATCACGCACACACACACACACACACACACAGGCGGGGCGGGAACAAACAGCAGCTGATTGTCTGAGGAAATAACGAGTCTGACCAGGAGGACTCGTTACTGTGACGCGACTGTGTGTGTGTGTGTGTGTGTGTGTGTGTGTATGATGAGTGTGCGTGTGTGTGTGTGTGAGTGTGTGTGACCGCAGACAATGTGAACCGGAGGCAGCAGGAGGAACAACGACGGGGACTATTTTATTTTAGGAGCTCCGAGCATCCGACAGCGGCGGAGGAGCACACACACACACACACACATTCATCTCACACACATTCATCTCCCTCTCACACACACACACTCCGGGAATAGATTTGGAGGATGGACGCAGCGGTGATTACGCAACACGCCGTGAGGCTCCGATTCCAGCGTCCACACGGTGAGAGCCAGCAACACACACACACACACACACACACACACTCATCATACAAACACACACACAGCAGCAGAAACTAAGTTATGTAACACACACACTTTCTCTCTTTGTGTAACACTGTATGGGGGGTCTGTGTGCGCGTGCGCGGCGTGGTGACGTCACAGTCGATCAGTCTCATTGATTGATGGGCTGAGCGCGCGCTGACATCAAAACATCAAATAAACTGTTCTGCTTTCTGCACACACACACACACACACACTGAGGTGTCAGGAGGTGTTCAACATGAAGCGCCGCACGTGCAGCCTGTGTGTGCAGCGCGGGGCGGACCCGGTGAGTGTCGGGTTCAGTGTGTGTGTGTGTGTGTGTGTGTGTGTGTGTGTGTGTGTGTGTGTGTGTGTGTGAGGGGCTCAGACCTCTGCAGAC
>JAVQJZ010042329.1:0-14940 GCA_036025355.1 Leiopotherapon unicolor | reverse complement strand
AATGTAGTTAATTCACTCTCTCTCTCTTCAGCAGATCAATTCCACAATCCTCTTTGTTTAAACGACCAGCCTGTTTTTTAATCGTTATTTTTATTATGATTAAGAATAAATGGTGCTGCAGTAGAGCTGAAGACATCTGGACAACATGCTGCGATACGTTTTTATAATAAAACACACTTTAATGTCGTTCACCTCATCATCGTCATCATCATCATCATATCACTGCCTTTTATACAAAAAGTTCACTCTGCTCAAAAAACATGTGAAGCTTCAACCAATCAACTATCAGACCGACAAACTTTATTTTGTTCTCACACTTCAGAGCCGAAGAGACGAGACGGGAAAGAAAAGCAAACTCCTGAAACTAAACTTGATTTCACACCTGAAACTTTGTGAGTCTCAGAAGGACGGCCGATGAGCTCAGGCCGTCGTATTCAAACTCTTTTCAAACCTCAGATCTCTTCTCAAGTTGATCAGAAACATGACGAGGTTTCAGCTTCAGGCGTCGGATCAGATCAGCCACCGAAGGAGAGGACTCGTGTGAGAGAAGAGACTCTGACAAGCAGCCACATCTGTTATGTTGAAATGATAAAAATCAACAGAAACAAGAAGCCAGACTGACGGACTTCCTGTTTTTAAACATCTGAAGTTTCTGAGCGTTTACACGAACTCGAATATCTGAGATCGACACACGTGAAACTTTCAAAGTAAAATGAAGGATTATCAAGGAGAGATTTTTAATGACTGCTGAGCATCGTCAGTAATCACCTGTGTGTGTGTGTGTGTGTGTGTGCGTGTGTGTGTGTTAGCGTGGAGCTCTTAGCACTCGTGTACCTCCCGCTCACCTCCTCCTCTCACACCTCTGTAATGGAGGACAGGAGCGTGTTAACACGAGTTAGAGAGGCAGCTCCACATGAGGAAGAGGAGGAGAGGAAGATGTTTTCACATCACGACAGATAACGAACGAGGGATGAAGGCGGGAGAGAAAGACGGAAAGCATCTTCATTTTTATGTTGACGAGAAGACGAGCAAACGAGCGACGCCGCCTTTTTATTCTTTAGTTCATTACTCGACCACAGAAGAAGAGGAGGAGGAGGAGGAGGAGGAGGAGGAAGAGGCTGTCACCTCTGGGAACGCCTCCCTCCTTTTCATTTGTCACTTCGTATGACAGGAGGCAGGAGGAGGTGATGAAAGAGGGGATGAGATGAGAGAGGGAGCGTGTCACCTTCATGCTTCCTCCTTTTTTTCTGCCGTGTCACCGCTGACATAACAGGAGGAGGAGGAGGAGTGATGAAGGAGTGAGGAGGAGGAGGAGATGAGCAGCTCCATATTCAAAGTGTTTGTCAGCATCTGAGCGAAGGACGCGACGACCTGAATTATTCTCCTCGAACTGACTCTGATAATCAATAATCATTTCAAACCTGCACATGGTTAAGATCTTTAACAGGCTCGTTACGCACCTGTTCATCAATATCTGTTCAAATCTGCTGAGTTTCAAGGTGAATCCACTTAAAAACCAACCACGAGTATCAACATCGACACGTCTGGCCTCCACCTTCACAACAAAATGCTTTTATTTTGAAGTGCACGCAGGAAGTAGCACTTTAAAAACGCCATCGTGACGTCGATAAATGGACAGAAAACGTCTCTGCAGTGGAAGATTCAATTAAAAATCCAATAATCAGGTTAAATGAGAACTTTTGTGTTGAAGCATCGTTAGCATGTCTGTTAAATCTTTCAGAGATCTGAAATGAGGAGGAAGAGCTGCGAGTCTTCCTCTCTTTCCACCTGTTTCATTAACCGACTCGTCGGGTTTCTATTGGCCGATCGGCTCCGGCGCCTCGGGCTGAAATCCTCTTCATCGCCTCAAACAAAGCTCGATATTTCTAATAAGAGCTCTCTGAAGGAGGAGAAACTAATTGACTCTGCTCAGCCCGCAGGAGGACTCATTTGATTTCAGGAATTAGACCGAGCCGGCCGACTAATCCTGGATGTTTCTTATTTTGCTCTTTTGTTTGCAGTGGTAATGTAAAACAATCCGCCTGCTGCTGTCGTTTAGTGAGAAACCAGACGGCGTAATTAAGACTTTTAACCTTTAAATGGTGAAAGCTGCTTCTGTTTTCTCCTTCCTGCACTCGGTACTCTGCTTTTCCTCTCGTCGCGTCCTGAAGCCGTTTGCTTTCTCCTTCCTGAACCTTTCTGTCTTCATCTCTTTTCAAAAGTGTCTCTGGGGCTTTTCTTTGTCTCACCTACACAAACCTCCGCTGGCCTTTTCCAGTTTCGTGTGCAGAAAACCTTCCTGTGAGCAGAAGAAGCCAAAGTGACTTTGCGGCTGAGCAGACTGACGAGCTGGACGCGATGCCGTCAGTCAGCCGCACTCATTTAGATAATTGAAACGTCTCGTTCTCCTGCTCGCCATCGCGTGTTTTCTGCCGCTCGAACACGATCTTCCTGCCGGCGGGACGATCTGTCATTTATACGGCGAGGCTCATCTGTCAAACAGGAAGTTCCCTTTTCCTCTGCGGCCCTGCGGGGGTTTACGCTGATTTATATAAAAGGCTGACATTGAGATTTGATCATAAATCTGATGTGGTTCAGCAGCTGTCGTCCGCCCGGCTGACGGAGAGGACGGAGTCTGATCGATCGAGCGTTTACTGCAGGATTAATCAATATTACACCGCTTCCTGCGGGAGTTCAAACATGAACCTGAACACGTTTAACCCTCTGCTGCCTGCTGGAGACTAAATCTGCAGATTCAACTCTCACTTTGTTTTGTTTTTTTCAGAAGCAGCTTTTCAAAGTGATGTTTAAAAAGTCATGATGTCTGCCTCCCTCCTCAGCAGGATCCATCTCACACGTTCGTACCGATAAAAGTTCACCAGAAACAGCTGATACCGGTAAATACAAACACAACGAGAAGTAAAACCATCCGGCTCTTTTCTCCTTCATGCAAACACGTCGAACCAGCAAACTGCAAAACCTTCTTAGAAAGGAAGTCACTCGTTTGTATTTCGTGCAGGTGAGACGAGCAGCTGAAGGTAAATCACACAAAATGATCTATGAGAGGATGAATCTGCGTAATCCTGCTGCTTTTCACACCCAAACTCTTCACCTCCCTGAAAACGGCTCAAACTTTGTGGTACTTTTGGTGGAAATGCACATAAAAGCATCAAAACATTTCTCATTTGCAATCATATAAAAGTAAAAAAGCTAAAAAGAGTCTTTGCACCAACTCCCCATCAGACGTTATTTCAGCCCAAACACTTAAAATATTGTAAACATGTCTGATGTCTCAGAATCGATATCTGCTTTTAAAGATCCTGATCGGCGTGTTAATCACTTCCTCTTCCTCCCTCCATCCATCAGCGCTGACCTTTACCTAACAAACCACTTTGAAATATCGCCGCTGCTTTAATTAAGATAATTGATCGGCTTCTTGTTTGTGTGGCAGATCGTCTGAACCGCAGCTCGTTGCATTAACTCGAACTGGGCGAACGTCAGAAGGACTTTGAGGTTTTCATGAGATTGTTGTCGCAGAGGTCGGCGCCGCTCGGCCGAGGTGTTTATTATAAACGGCTGATAATCAGTAACGCGATCGAGGTCGGCGGCGTGAAGGCAAATTCACCGGTTTGGTCATTTACAGAGAGAAGAAGAGGGGTTGGAAACAGTTTGTCACCATGTGTGCAGCGAAACGACGATTCAAACCTGAAATACGAAAAATATCACACGTCCAGAAAACGGTTGAAAGAAAACGCAAAAATATAAGAGATGAGATATTTCTGTCATCCTCATCACTGATCAGAGAAAAGATGGACTGTTTGATTGTTTTTCTAATCAGTTTGATTTCATCAGTTATTTATATTTAAAAGGGGGCGTGGCCTCGTGATTGACAGCTGTCAGTCACAGTGACGTAGTCATGGCGACGTCTTTTCAGGAATCGTACAAAACATCGAGAGGAGACGTAACTTTGACTTTAGCAGGTGATCGTTAGCTAACTGTTAGTGATTATTAATTACTGATTGAGTCAGGTGTGTGTGTGGGCGGGGCCTCAACACAGAGGCTCCTCCCCCTGATCGTTAGCGCTCTGGATGCAAATGATGTCACCAGACAAGATGGCGGCACCATGAATTCAGTTACTACAGCGACGTGTTTTGTTCACGAATTCATCAACAACTTTTTTCAGTTCACGCCTCCAGCTGTCTCCATGGCAACCGCGGCCCACGAGGCTCATGGGTATTGTAGTCTACACACACAGCACATCGCCAAACATGGACGTACGTTGTTATGATGACGAGGGAGGAGAGCTTCACGCTAACAAAGCTGACCATGATGCTAGAGGGCAAAACACACACACACACAAAAACACACACACACACGCGCGCACACACACACACACACACAGCTCAAATCCGCAGGGCAAACACCTGTTTGTGTGTCTGTGTCTGCAGTAAACTGTGCCACCGGGGAGAGTGTGTGTCTTTAAGTGTGTGTAGCGTAGGCGGCGTATCTGTGTGTGTGTGTGTGTGTGTGTGTGTGTGTGTGCGTGTGTGTGTGTGTGCGTCAGGCTGAAGGACAATCTTTAAAAAAAAGACTTTATAAGAGAGAAGCCGCCTACAAGAGAGGAATAAAAACAGACGGAGGAGAAAAGCTGAAGTGATGTTTTGTTTGGTTGTTTGGTTTCTTCTCGTCTTCGTGACGTTTCTGTTACTTTACAGCGTTAACGAGAAAACTGTGAAACATAAAACTGACGTGAGCTGAAATCTGCCGCCTCGTTCGTCAGTTTGTGTTTTTCTCCGGTCGGATCGCAGCTCAGCGAACGACTCAGGACTGATCTGCTTCTCTCAGGAAAAGTATTTCACAGTAAAAGTCTTTAAGATCATTAAAACACTGATCATCTGTTGTGTGTGTGTGTGAGCAATGAAAGAGGTGAAAATGGGATTTAAGTCCGACTCAAAGACGTCAGAGGAGAGTAACTAAGTACATTTACTCAAGTACTGTACGTTGACGTATTTTTATTTTACTTCCTCATTTAAAGCTACTCTGCTACATTTCACACTTTAGTACCTTTATCTGAAAAGTTACTGTGCAGATTCACATTTTCAAATATATCTACAAATTAATGACGTATTGTAAGAGATTCAAATAAAACTTTATTTATCGGTGAAATTAACAAATTAGTGCTGAACACATCAGATCAATAATCAGAAATACTTTTATTATTATTATTTTTATCTGTACTTTGATGCACTTTTATTTTGGATGCAGGGTTTATTTCCAATTAAAGGTCTCACTTCAGTTATCAGGAGAAAAACGTGAACATGATGCTTGTTTACATATTTCGCACTTTTCTTATTGATTAGAAATCGGATCAATAATCAGAAAAAAAACATCCCGTCCATCCTCTCTCGCTTCTCGCTCGTCCTTCAGTCGCGTTTCCTCTTCAGAGGAATCGAGGGACTTATAAAACACTTCACTACGATCAAGGATTTCACTGCCACGCTTCCCCGACTTTTACTGTCGCTGTGTGTGTGTGTGTGTGTGTGTGTGTGTGTGTGTGTGTGTGTTCATGCATCTGTTGGCCTTCTCGGTCGATGTGTGTGGATCCTCTCCCTGTTGAATAAAGTGTTGTCATGCAGAAACACTTTAAAAAGTGTGTGTGTGTGTGTGTGTGTGAGAGGAATCAGAGAAATACAAACGTCGAGGGTCAGCTGGAGAGCAAACGATGTGAATTAGCGAATAAAAGGGGAATAAAAAGAGGTTAAATGTGAACGAGGACGAGAGAGGAAGGAAGCAAAATTGAGTCAGAATGGAAGAAAAAAGGCAGAGAAAGAAAGGAAATAAAGGAGGAAGAGGAAAGAAGAGAAGGACACAAAAAGCTGGAAAAGAAGAAATATAATAAGAGGAAAGGCGACAGATGAAGCGTCTCTTTTCTGCACCAGCTGCCTTCTGTTTCTTTTTATTTTCTTCCTCTCTTACATCCTCACTCTGTTATTCTTTATCATTTTTGCATCTTTTCCTTCTTTCTTCTCTAATTTGTTCATTTACTCTCATTTTTCTCGCTTCTTCTAATGTATTTATGCTTCCTTTCCTCCCTTTCTCTTCTTCTCTCTTTCTGTTCATTTTGATTCCCACTGGTCACTTTGTCGGCTTTGCAACATCCCATCATCGTTTCCATGGTTACTACTCCATATTTCTGCTTGGTGACGCTATGCTGTGTGTGTGTGTGTGTGTGTTACACCAACGTATCAAAACATTCAGTGTTTGTGACGTCGTCGAACTCATTGTGTGTGTGTGTGTGTGTGACCTCTGACCACACACACACACACACACACACACACACACACACACACACACAGAGTGGATCGATGGACTAACTGTGTGTGACAGTCCCACCTGGCCTGAAGGACACAGCAGAGTGTGTGTGTGTGTGTGTGTGTGTGTGTCTGTGTGTGTGTGTGTGAGCTCTGAGCTCGACACGCGAACAGATGTCTGAACTGACTGAAACACACATGACAAACCTTCAACACAAAATCACAGAGACGATGTGACACACACACACACACACACACACACACACACCTACAGATGGAGCAGATGTTCATTTGTAAGCAGCTTATTTATTTATTGTTTCTGCGTGGCGGCGATAAAGAGACAGACGAGCCTGATGTGCGTTCGCAGCTCTTTTTTTTCTGAACTCGCTTTTTAAAAATCTGTCTCATTTCTAAAAACTAATTAATTAATTAACTTCTGGTCGGTGACAGTGAAACTTTTAAAATCACTTACGGCGTGAAAATCTGCAGGGACGGTCAGGCGACTCCAGGAAGTGATGCGAGCAGGTAAACAGGAAGTCAGGAGGCGGGGGGGACCCCCTCAGACGTCCTGGAAGAAAACAAAACATTTAAATAAGAAATCGTTTTCTAACTGATTCAACATCACGAGTCTTAAAGCTTTTAGACCTCGATTTATTTTTTGATGCGTTTCCACGGAAACCACCACAGACGACACAACACGGCTTTGTTTTGAAGTCACAGAAATGTATTTGGGCTTCCTGTTTAGATCGTAGAGTTTCACCTTTCTTCAGACGTAATTTTTATAAAGAGTTTGGACAGAAAAGCAGCAGCTGTGAACTTCTCGTCTCATCGGACGCTCCTCGTGTTGGCGAGCGCTCCACCAGCTAATTGGATTTCTTCACCCCGAGGTCCGGACGCCGGCTCTCTGGAGGTTTCGTGTCTCGTCTGATGGCAGAAATCCAGATCGACTGAAATCTAATCAGCTGTCGGCCTGAAGCCGAGCTGAGCTTCATTCATGAGAGAGCGGCGAGTTACAAACACGCCGAACACGAGACGAACGCTCGCACAGACGTTTCCTCCTCAGCAGGTCTGATTTGAAAGAGTCATTTCAGTAAAAGCTTTAGACAAAACCAAACTGCTTGTTAGGGAGGCGGCGGGAAGTTTTGAATGTTTAACCTTTCCCATCGCTAACGGGCGCCAATTAGAGGCGACCTCCCGTAACGAGGTCAAGCAGCAGAGGATCATGGGAGACTGCAGAGGAGGAAAGATGCGAGTCAGACACACACAACATGACGCCTCTTTATTCAAACTCTGAAAACTTTATTTAAAACAACAATAAACTCGACGTCTCCCGCAGACTATCAGCCAAAGTGACGAATATTCGGTATGTCAGCACATCGAATGTGGATTCATCCGCCTCTGAAAATAGTCCCCAACAAAAGCACTATTTCCTGTTTGTGTTATAAGAACTACAACTGTTTTAAAAACGACATTTTAATATTTTTTAAGAGAATTACAGGTCTGTATGTTGTTGTTGTTGACACGAAGAGAAAAATAGAAAACTTTGCAAAAAAGGTTAATAGTTTTAAATCAACGAGCAGGTTGAGTTTGTTTGTCAGGCACATTTTTACACGTTTGAATCTGATTTTATCTTCTCAGGTTTCCAATGAATCTTTTGTTATTTTTAATTTTCACTGCAAATGTTAAAAAACTCAAATTTGAAAAGCTTCAGATGAATAAAAGTGTATTTTTTGTGTGTGAAACAGAAACGAGTCCTCTCTCCTCGCTTTACATCGGATGCTCTGATTGGCCGTCTGTCTCCATGGAAACCGCTAAGATGCTTTTACGGCTTCATGTCAGATGAGATTTGACTTTTTCTCTCTGTTTATCCCCCTGTTACGATTTCAGTCATTCAACATATTAAACCTTTTCGACAACAAATCTGATCTTTATCATCCGCCACACACACACACACACACACACACACACACACACACAGAACATTTGTGTTTGTTCTGAACTAATCCTTCCTGTGATCGTTTTCAGAGGTTAATCTGAAATCTCTCTCTCTCTCTCTCACAGATTCACTCGTTTGCTTCACGTCCGCTCACGTTCTCCTTCACGTTGTCCTTTGTTTTTTTCTGGTTTTACGTCTCTCCGTCCGTCTTTGTCTCTTCCAGCCTCGCGACTTTACGTAATCTCTGAAAATCCAAACAGCCTAAAAGCTTCACTGGCAGGAACGCAGAGTTTTTCTGCTGCCAGAGATTCACAAGAACACGATAAGTGACGAATAATAACCCTCGAACACGTTCAGATAAAGAAGAAACAGAGCTCCACGTCTCACACACACACACACACACGCACACACACGTCTGTGGAAACAGATTGACGTCATCTGGTCTGACCACGTTAATCAGTTTAAAAACGATGAAATAAAATCAATGTTTCCTGATTCGTTTCCTCGTTAAAACCACCTGAGACGCTTCACCTGTTTATCGCTTAGGTACGTGTTGCCTAGCAACGCACCGGCGCTGAAGTTTAGTTTGATCACTAATCGGTTAATCGTTTAATCAGCTCATCAGCCTGCAAACGTTCAGTCACAGTGACGGAAACAGGAAGTCTGAACAGGCTGATCATCATCTTTCTCTCGTGGAGCCACCGTGCACCTCTCTGCCCCTCGACACTTCCTGTCCTCGTCCCCGTGGCAACCTGGAGGCCGCTTAACGAGCTCCGTCCTCGTTAGGTGAGTGGTTGAATCGTCCAGCCTGATTTCACTCCTTTAATCAAACAGCGTCAGTCTCTTCTGCTGACACGCCTTTTCTTTCTTTCTGTCTCTTTCTTTCTTTCTTTCTGTCTCTTTCTTTCTTTCTTTCTGTCTCTTTCTTTCTTTCTTTCTGTCTCTTTCTTTCTTTCTGTCTCTTTCTTTCTTTCTTTCTTTCTTTCTGTCTCTTTCTTTCTTTCTTTCTGTCTCTTTCTTTCTTTCTTTCTTTCTTTCTTTCTTTCTTTCTGTCTTTCTTTGTTTTCATGTCGATTCCTCCTCCTCCCCATCAGGTCGACCACAGTTTCCATTCTGCTGTTTTCTTCCTCTCCTCTCTGATTTTACAGATTAAATATTCGACGGCTTCTCGTGTAGTCGTGTTTAACGGATTAAATCAAAGAAGACACTTGTATCATTAAATATAAATAAATATGATTCTCCATGAAGATACACACATTTTTTACTTTAACACATCAGATTTATTCATTTTTTAAGATAAGAAATATAAAATGAATTTAAAACTCTTTTCCAGGATCATTAGTGAGCGTCTGTGATTTTCAATGCGTCTGCTATACTTTAATACTTTTATATTTACATGAACAGCCACAAAAAATGAAGAAACTTGTTTTTAACGTGTCCCCAAATCTTTTTCTGCTGTTTCCTTCTTTGTTTCTTTCTCTTCTTCACCTTTAATCAACACTTTGACTGAATCTCGTCTCTCAGTTTGCTGAAAGTGAATTAAATCTTCCTGTTTCTCATCACTTTAAACTCTTTTTATCCTCCTCTTCTCTCCGTCCCTCCATGCAGAGCATCTTTGTTTTTCTTCTGTCTGTTTTCCGTCAAACACACAGAAAACATTCAATTTCCTCAAATCTTTGAAATTGAATTAGTGATATAGATCATTTGTTTACAGTCTGTTTTTTAACCTTCTCCCTCTGCGTCAACGTGAGACGTTTCATCCTTTCTCCCGTCTTGATTTTCTTCTTTTCTCTCGCCGGTATTTCAGAGTAAAAGCAGCGTTGACAGCTTCTTGATTTCTCAGCATCAGAGAGGAGAAACGTCTTTATCAAAGAGCAACTCAGCTCAGAAATAAAGGAGAGAGAAAACATCCTCCACGTCTCTAAATTACAGCCCTGACATTTGAAATTGCGCATAAAGCAATCACACAGCATTGTTCACTTCTTACACACCGCTGAGTCCGTTTCACAGGACGCCGCTGTGGCTGTTTGTGAGGCTCGTCGTCTTTTATTTTCACAGTTTGTCTGCCTGTTCTCGCTCTTTCTTCTTCTTCTCTCAGTCATTAACGCTCCAACAAGCGAAGCTCAAAAAGCTCAAAAGATCCTTCAGGAGGGTTTGTTGTGTTTTTACAGTTTTATTTTCGGATTATTGAGCCGTCACAGAATCAATAAAAAGGAGTTTTTCTTCAGGTGGTGATGATCAGCTGCCACGTTAGCGTCGCGCGTCGCTCTGCTCGTATTAACGCGTCGGATTCGATGTTTTCTGCGGCTCCTGTTCGTGTTTTCTTTCTCTTTGTTGGATGTGAAAAGTTTGTTTGTTTGTTTGGAGCAGAGACTTCCTGAGTTTCGGGGGTCAGCGAGGTCGCAGGCGGAGAGAAAAGTGTTGCCAACAACAAACAACATCAACTTAATTGGCGCTTTCCCCGGAGGTCAAAGGTCAAAGCAGAGCGGACTCGCAGCGTGGGGTCGACGGGTCGAGGTCGTGAAGGTCAACAGCTCCTTACCGCCAAACTGCGAGGGGGGGGCTCTATCTGCGACCTGATTGGTGGAGGAGGGCGGGGGGGGGGCTGGTTTGAACTCTTGTCATCCATCATCCACTTTGTTCGGTCAGGAGGATCCTGTTTCCTCTAATCACATCAATTCTCTCATGTTTGTCTCTAAAAATCCCCTGAACGCTGAAATATTTGAGACTTTAAAGACCTTTGATGAGATTTAAAACCTAAAAGCAGCTTATTGTTTAAAGTTTTCATTTCATGGTGAAATATCTGAACGAGCTGCTTCTCTGAAGCTTTTCCCAGATCAGGGAACTGACTTTATTTCATTATAAATAAAATAAATATTGATCATCTGGGCTTCTTTTTGCAGCAGATCGTCTGTGAAAAGTTCAGCAAACATGCAGATATTTACTGTTCAAACACGTGTCAAACTTTCTTTACAGACTGTCAGCGTGGACATTTAACATCCTTTAAAGTCTTAAATGATTTGTTCTGATGTTTAACTGAGGAGACACAAAAGCCTCCTTTTCACTGAAGATGAAAAACGACAGTTCAAATCTGGGAACAGTGTGATCGAACAAAAAGGCCAAAAGGAGGAAAGAAGCACACAAGAGAAATGCAGAGTGTGAAAATCAGACCTGTTCTGACTCAAACTGTCTCTCAGTCGTACAGACGGTGTTTTATTTCACGACGCGTCTCCGCCATCGACGCCCGGTAAATAATAACAGTGACTAACTGCTAACAGCTCGGCCTGCAGCGGGTTTTAAATCTCTGTTAAACCTCCGATCTGAGCGTCTTCCAGCCGAGCGTCGCCTCCATCTGTCGCTCAGTTTCCTCTCAGCTGACGGACTCGGAGGAAACGACGCGACCTGAAGGACGTCCACACAAAGGTCGATTCAGAAACAACATTATGATCTTTATGAACGAGGACATAAACAGATCTGCAGGTTGTTTTGGACTCGAGCCGTTAAACTCTGATAAAACACTTTGACAGCAGTGGCTCTTTCACTCAGAGTGAAAAACTCTTCAAATCAAAATAAATGAGCTCAGGAAGCTGCGGGTGAAAAAGTTGGTGATCTGCAGACAAACTGAGCATCGAAGTTCAAACGGAGCAAAGTTCCTGATGGGACGTCGACCACTGAAGGCAGAGAGGATTTTCACCTTTTTCTCTCTCCAAGAAAAGCCAAGCTGTGAGCGAACTTAATGTTTGTTCTGAACTCGCAGTCGGTCCTGTTTTTCTCACAGCGAACAGACTGACGGCGTCACTTTGTGTTTGTTTGACTTCAGTGGACTTGATCTGAGTTAGAAGAAGCGATCAGAAACGCTCGATCGGCTGCTCGTCTGCGTCAGAGTTCGAGGGTTTAACGACGAAGAGGTTTGTTTCTGTTTCCGTCGGTCTGACCTCTGACCTCTTCCTGGAGACGGTCAGCAGAAATGCTCCAACCTGCCACGTTCAACGTCACTTAAATCCTCGTTCATCCCCGTTCTGATGCCGTTTAAACATTAAACTGATTATCTTCTTCGTCTCATCTTAAATTCACTGAGCTGCTGCTGGCTGATTAGAGATTAGAGATTAGAGATGTGTGTATTATTATTATTTTGACCGAGCATCAGGATGATTTGTTGTTTTATTTTGATTCATTACTTATATAAAGTTTAATTTGGTCAGATTAAATCTAAAGTTTCGGGACTATTTTCAGCGGCGGATGAATCCTCCAGTGAGTTTTTGGGGCACTTTACCATAAAACTGTCAGTCAAAGACGTCTGAGCAGGACGGAGAGCTAACGAGCAAGAGGAGAAGAATAGGAGTGTGTGTGTGAGTGTGTGTGTGTGTGTGTGTGTGTGTGTGTGTCTGCAGTTAGGAGGTTGTTGCCGGGGGCAACAGCTCCAGGCAGAACCCGTCCTCCTCCTGTCATCCTTCTGAGACTTAACGCTGAAACTGAATGAGATACTGTATGTGTGTGTGTGTGTGTGTGTGTGTGTGTGTGTGTGTGTGTGTGTGGATAGAGTATTATGAAAAAAGAAAGTTTCTGTATTTCAAAAACAAAATGTTCTGATTACATCAACAGAAGAATAAATGTGTGTTTTCAGATGCTTCATGAGAAAACACAGATTTTTCTTATAAACTTACGTTTCTCTCCGTGTGATCATGACTTTAAATTATTATTATCACTATACATTTGTGATATTTTAACGTTTCTCTAAATATCTTAAAGATATATATTTTTTTAATTGATGAAAACTTTTTAAAAAATATGTTTTCCTGTAAAATGTGACGTCTTTTCTGTGCCGCTGCCTCACTAACAGCTAAACAAGCTACATTAACTGATTAAAATAATGAAAGATTAAATAAAACATTAATTAAACTAATGTTAATTAAAGCTTAAGCACAAAAGATGCTCACACACACACACACACACACACACACACACACAGTCGTCCCTGCTCGGCTGCTGGGATGCAGGTTTCCATGGAGACGTATCTCCCCCCTCAGCCAATTACGTCTCTCCAGGAAGTTCAAAGGCGACCGATGGAGGCTGAGCTTCACGTGTTATTTTTAACCTCGGTGTGAGCGGACGCCGGGCCGACGCCGGGGAGCAGGTGTCCGCCGCCAGTTTGAGACAACACTTCTTCTTCTTCTCTGCCTCTCTTAATAACCCTCCATCCTCCTTCTTCTGTCTCTGTGACGACACGTTTCAGCCAACAACGAATCGTTTTAAAAGCTTTTACGCTTCCCTGCTCCTGAAAGCAAAACCTGCGTTGGCGGAGGCCTGAAACTGGCTGAGAGATGTTTCAGGACGTCTGATCGAATACTTCAGCAGCCGTCAGCAGAAAGATGAAAAAGCATCTGACTGGAATAAAAACTGTTGGATTTTGTCAGAGAGCAGTAAAATCAGCGCCGGGTTAAACTGAGCCTGCTCGTATCCCATCATCTTAAATAACGGCCTGACAGCAGGTCCGGCTGATTCTCGCTGCGCTCAAGTGGCCAATTTCTCCCCGTCGGCCGTCCTGCAGCTGGCAGACAGACGAGCGAAGCTGAAACACAGCGAGGAAACAAAGCTGCAGAAAACTAAAAAGCTGCTCTGTCAGATGGAGATTCAGCAGGAAAACCACAGCTGAGAAAGCTGAAACTCCAACAGGATTAAAACAATAAATAATCTCTCATTCTTTAAGGTGAGCTAATCTGGAGTTTACAGACACGAGAAGTCAACGTTCATCATCATAAAGAGAAAGATGTCGGGAACTGTGAGTTTCTGTCTGCAGAAGGAAAACAAATCTCATTTATCCATCAAACATCTGTTCATGTGTCGCTCAGTTTGTTTCCAATCAGCTTTCTCTTCAGTTTGACTCCAGAACAGACAATAAAAACGTCTTAAACTCGCGACAAACTAAAAAAACAAACTAACCTGGGATTAACTAAACCCGAGCTTAAGTCAGACTTCAACCGGCCGACAGACACAAACATGTCAGGAGGCTGATTCAGCTGCTTACATCCAATAAGTCAGAAAAAAACTGAAATGTGTCTAATTATCATCACACACACTCACACACACACACACTCACACACACACACTCTCCTGTTTTACCTGACTCTCTACACGCTTGTCAACATTTTCTTTTTCATAATTAATTTTTTCTAGCAGTCAGAATCACACACTCACACACACACCCACACACACACACACACACTCTCTCTCACAGCGTGACATTTCCTGCTGGGCGACATCTCTCAGACTAACAAGCTGATCCTCCGGCTCGGAGCAGCAGCACTAACAAAGACAGATCGGCCGATGACAACACACTGAATGTCACCAAGTGTGTGTGTGTGTGTGTGTGTGTGTGCTGACCACAGCGTGACTCACTCGGCTGTTTGGAGAAAATGACTTTTTGCTCATTTTGAGAAGATTTATTGTGTTTTCAGAAGCTCAAATATTCTTTCCGCTCAGATAACAAGCGAAGGCGACACAAAGCTGAACGGCTGATTACACTTTATCTCCTTCCTCCTTTTAGACAGTTTAAGAGGTTCATTCATCAGCAGGCTCATCATGTAATCAGCAAATAAAAGCTGCTCTTTATTTTGGCTGTCCTACAAACATTTGACTGAGACAAGAAGCCAAATTAACTCCAAAATGTCACATTTTTCCTGGAAGAAGCATTTC
>JAVQJZ010042299.1:0-12128 GCA_036025355.1 Leiopotherapon unicolor | reverse complement strand
CCCCCCCCCCCCCCCCCCCCCCCCCCCCCCCCCCCCCCCCCCCCCCCCCCCCCCCCCCCCCCCCCCCCCCCCCCCCCCCGCGCCAGCACAAGGTCAGCCAGTGGCACACAGCATCAGGAGAACGAGCTCTCAAAGAAGGACTAATTACCTTAATTGCATGATTGACTGGATTTAAACTGTGCTCTTAATCCTCTCACATGTGCAGCATCCCTTCTTCTGCTTGGAGTGAAATCAGGTTTTTTCTTTCTTTTTTTTTTGCATTTTGCATTGCATATTTAATTATGTACCATTATAAACAGGGAAAAAAACACAAGCTGCAAGCACTAGTTTTTTTTCTGCAAGTGTTGCATCCTCCTTGAGTTCTCTTGATTAGAAATCAGGCACTCCTACCACATATCTTCATCAGCCTGGGGTTTATAAGAACTCCACATCAGACATGGAGTGCATGCTGAAATATGAGCGTCCGCGAAATTTAAAACATGACAAGATAAAGAAAATGGCTTTAATGCACTATTTAGGCACATGTGGTTTAGCGTGACAGTCAAGCTTCTCTTTACATCACTACATAAAATGACTGATTACGGTCATCAAGGTTGCAGGAGGGACCTGATGTCCCTGAGGCCGATGCTCTACAGTCTTCCGTCTGACTTGATGTCACCGTACGTCTAACAGGGCAGCAGAATCAAGTTCAGCCTGCAGCATGTTAAGTACTTTTTGTACTGTAGGTAGCCTCGGTCTCATTCGCATGCTGCGAATGTGTCACTTTTGGTTGGGAAAACTTATCACCGCAAAGCAAACACAGGTCCTGAGCTCGGCTTTAAACTGCAGGCTGCGTGCTGTTAATGGTTTGAGTGATCTGCTGTTGTGGAGAAGGGATGAGTTATGAACTAATCTGGTGTCATAGACCCAAAGGTGCCCAGCCCACCACGGCCGCAGGACACCACTTAAACAAACAGGAAAGTAAGCAAAACACTTGTCCTTGTATGCAAACATAGTATGTCAGATATAAAATGACCAAATTAAACATGCCTGGATTGATTGTAAGCCTTCAGCAACATGCAGGTTAAGTGAATTGTCTTGTTTTCATTGTAAGCATTTACCCTAATTTCTAAAAATCTGTCTATCACGTCTTAAAAAGTCTCAAAGTTACATTAAACAGTAATATACTCTAACAAATGACCCCAATGCCATAAGTCACACCTTATTTCTTAACTGGTAGTGAAATACAACGCCCAGCTCCGGCATGAACTTTCACATCTAACTGTTTGTGACGTGTTTGTTAAAAGGAGCGAAGTCAAACCCTGAGTCACGTTAATGTGCCCTGATTGGACGAGGTGTTTGCGTTCGGGTGTCTCAGCCCCTTGAGCTTTCCTGCTGAAACGTGTTGATGAGACACCTGACAGTCCCGCTCATGTCGCTAACCGCGATGCAGATGGGATCATCAGTCACACAGCGCACTCTGCCAGATTTACTCAGGGCTGACGCACACAGCCAGGACGCAAACAAAAAGATGCTGTCTTTATGGCATCACACGGTGAGCGCCAATTAGCATGTTCAAAGGGTAACGTGATTATTTACTGATACTTTTACTTATATTTTTTCAATTCCATGTCTACTTCATTCAGGTGATGCAGTTTTTTAAATTAATAATAGATACACTTGCACTTCACTTCCAGTTCCTCATAATATACAGTGCAGTGTAGTGCACTCTGCTACAATTCTGTATAATACTGTACACAAAAATACAATATACTGTCAAAGATAGTAATACAGAATACAGTATAATCGAATAGCAAAGAAAAGAGTTCAGTTTGCAAAGTCAACACAGAAAGCAGCGAGTGTCATCAACAATAGTGGATGATCAATATAATAACGACTGTCATTTCAGACAGTGTTGTGATGTCAAATCTGAAAGTGTTGAACACAATCAGCCGGGGGCAGCGTGTGACATACTGTTTGCGATTTCAGTCGGTTTTACACGCTTGCTTTCCTTCCCGTCCGTCTGCGCTCATGGATAATGCAGACTCGTGCGTATCAGCGGACAGCCGGATAAACTGCATTTACAGATTTATAGATTCACAGCTATTTATCACTGAATGGCAAAAGCATGTAATCCTTTGCATTATACACGTCATGCACAATAAAACAGCATAACATGGATTCACCATGCTCTCAGTTAACAGATTGGTATTTAATAAATGAATTGCTCATGTGTTTAAATAATGTTGCCTCTGAAATCATTTGTCTTCCTTTGAGCAGATTTAAAGCTGTTTGGGACAAAGCACTTCCAGGGGGTAGGCGGAGATAATTCTCCTTCAGAGCCCAGTGCGAGCTTCTTGTTTTCTTTGATAGTCAAAGTAGTGACAAAACAGTGAGGACTATTGGAATAACTTAGTACGTTATATAAAAGACAAAAAAAAACAAACTCTTTCCCCCAAAAAAATGTTCCTTGATGGACACAAAGTGTGTCGGTGTAGTATGAGCCTAATGGTTGCTCAGCCTGACAGATAGAAGTCAGTGCCTTCATGTGTTGCACTTTAATTTGCCCTGCGGTGAAGAAGGACGTAGTTGTTTTAGAAGTGGGTTGAAGTTTGAGTCAAGAGACGGAAGCCTCTCGATAGTTCCCAGAGGTTTTCTTTGCGAGACTGGCCTACATGCCACGTAGATCCGTCTCACCATCGAAACCTATGGGACTCCTAATAAGGTGCAAAGAAAAGCAGACAGGGAGGCAGAGGAGGCACATTTGATGGACGAAGAGAGGAACAGTGGTTGTTAAGAAGAACTGATGATATGTTTCTGTTTTTGGGGTAAATTTTGGGGGAATTTCTCCACATCCTTTACAATCACAAGCTCCACTTTACGCCGTCACTAAGCATTTTGACAGGATATATGATATCTCAAATGCTTTCACGGGCCCTGCTAGGCACGGTGACAATACAAACAAATCTGCGTGAGGTTCTGAACCACGTCGGCATCTCTGAATAACAGAAGGGTGGAGATATTGACTCATGTCAAGAGAGCATACAGAAATCTTTACGTCTGTTGAGTTAAGTGTTTTGACTCGCAGCATTTCATGATCTCTCCAGGTTAATCTCCACTGAATTAGATATTTGGATTTTAGTTTAAATTCTCTCTAATCCATCAGATACGAGTTTTGTACTAATGATGTACTTTTTTTCTCCCTTGCATTTGGCCATTCCTGTGTTTGAGCAGTCAGGTTTTCACTTTGCACACAGGAACAAATATTCCTTGCATTGTTGGTCAGTGTCTGCTTGCATGCACTGCACATGTAAAGAGTCAGTCCTGTAGTACAAACTTAGAAGGCTAATGAAAGTGCTTGATCAAGGGTCTATCAAAAACAAGCTCCCACCACATTTTGGGCATTGACCGTTTAATTTTGATTAAAATTCATAAGACAATGCATGAACTTGCAATGCGCTGGGACCCTTTTAGCCTTAGCTTCAGTCAACAATTAAGATCAGTAATTAGAAACCGAGATGGTAAGCTTCAGTGAGTGACTGCTAACGAGATATCAATCTTACTTTACACTCTATACCGTTTATATGTTCCGAAATAAAAAAAGTTTCCCTGTTTTTGCTTGGTGCAAAGTACAATCAATGTACAAATTCATGCTGCAGGAGAAATTATAGCTCTTGTTAAAAAGACACGTTGAACATTCTTACAATTGATTTGAATGATGCTTCACCACAGAGTGGAGTTCTCTCTGTTGAAGAATTGATTTTCATTTCTTCCTTCTCCTTCTTGTTTATAATTTGTTGCTCATATTTTCAGTGTATCCATTATGGCCTGCTCAGTATCCAGCAGTGACCCGGCTCATAGCGGCAGATAAGCACCACAGCATGTGGTATGACCTATCAAAAGGACAATTACATTTCAGGAAAGTGAGACATTGCACTACATTTTCAGCATTTAGCCGACACTCTTATCAAGAGTGACTTACAATGAGTGCATGGGTCGAATAAGATTAAATTCGAAGGTCGTGAGCATTTCAAGCAACAGAAATGAGTGGATGAGCCAAAGCCGCGACACTCAGACAATAGATATTAGATACAAGATGAGGTTACTGTGCCTCTTGAATGTTCACATATAACAGGAAAGTAAATAAATAAGGAAACAAGAGATAAACGGAAATTGTATTTTTTCAAGTCAAAGCAAGGAGGGAAAAAATACAGAGCAACAGTGGCATCAGGTTTTTTGGAAAGAGGCTTAATTGCATTGGAATGCGTTTGGTAAATCACTTTCACTTGACTTGACAGATCTGACATGACTGCAAGCTGTTGGAAAGAGGTACGTTTGATCCTTCGGAGCGTCACGGCGTCACACATTATGTTAGTCTGATGTGCAGTTTGGTTCGGGTTGAGCTTTGTTTTTTGTTTTTTCTGCTCAGGCTTTTTTTTTTTAATTAATCATTAAACCACGACATGCTGATGGAGGCTAATGTGCTGCTTCATCCAACATACCAGTAATTACATCTGCACAGTCCCATCAGACAAAGAAATAAAGTGCTACAGGGAGCAGGATGCCAAGTTAAAACAATTAAGGCCCAACAAAAAAGGAGATACAGATCATGAGCCAACAAATGACTCTATCTATCCATCTATGAACGTATTATCAGTGCTACTGTCAGTATCAGCACTGTGCAATAACGCAGTGTCAACAGTGCAAGCAATTTATTACAATTAAATTCTACCGAAAATATGTGAATTTAATTGAACAACAAAAAAATCCAACTTGTTCAACCATTTAAATTGCAGATGTAGCTCATGCATGCGGCTCTGCTGAAAATTGGCCATTATTATTAACAGGACTGAGGTGAAGACCACAATTCAAAATATACTGTGATGTTCCAAGCTTTTTCATATATATTTATGTATGTTTTCCTTACAAAAAGTTTATAGCACCAAGTCCTCAAAGGTATAGAATACATCACTTTAATCCCCTTTATCTACCTCCACTCAACGTCCATTTCCTCTTTATAAAACAAATGCTTCCACCTAGCTTGCCAAATGAATAAAAACACAAGATAATATAAAGAATTAAAGATGGAGTCTATCTTTGTGGAGAGCCCTGATTGATGTGAACTCCATTAAAAAAACGTGCATTTTAAAAGTCGTTGTTGCTGTCTTGCAGACAGACCTAACAGAACTCAGTCTTCTAACCAACACAGGACTTTCTAGACACAGTGAACAGTTATTGATTTTGACACACCATTTATTAAACTGCCACTCACCGGAGACAGAAGCGATGATGTGTGTATTTAAGTCACACACATAACGTGCGAGAGCGTCACACTAGATACTTACAGTTAAAAATACCCTATACCTCACATATAATATTAGATTAAAAAAAAAGAGAAGCTGATGCAGAGAGTAATGCTGTCTATATGGATATATTTATCTTTCAGACCATGAACTGTGTTGTCTACAAAAGTTGGAGAATGCTGTCCATCCTGTCTGGCTTTTAAGCAGTTGTAATAAATAGATGATTACTGAAAAACCATCATGATTTAAATGTGTGTAATTTGCTTGCCTTTTAATATGTAATTTGTTTGAATAGTAATTACTTTTTCACTTCGCTGTCCATCGCACATTCAGCAGAGGATTTGAAGATGGCATTATAATTAGATTGAAGATTTAACATTTTTATCACCGTGTCAGCCGCCGAATGCAATTTGCCTCGGTGCAGCTCAGTTAAAAACACATAAACAGCATGTGGCCAAACATTGGCCACAGATTTCCAACTCCCCCCAATGCATTTACATTCATCAGTCCGGAGTGAAAAGGGCGAAGCTAATTGCACATCTCGTGGTCACTTCCCCCCACCAGGTCCACTCTACTCAGCGGAGTGCTATTACCACCTCTCTCTATGTTTGATGGGAGCGAGCAATCAGTTATTGGAGAGTAATTAGATTGATTCATTTTTGCTCCCATTGTGAAGTCATTATTGTAGATATACCATTCAGTACGTTGCAGAAAATCAGTGAATAATTTAGCTTTCTACAGGCTAATGGCAGCACTCAACAAGGCCTTTGTTTCTTGGCCTCTAGCAGCATTTGGTGCCCACAGTGAAAGAATAATCACTTATATTTTGACCACTGAATAAATCAAAACATATTGTATTTTAATATCAACCAACATTATAGCGACTTTCTAAACTTGCAGTGATTGACGCTGATTTTATTGAAAGTGGAGTTTTGCTGTTTGGCTGGAACTCACCTCACAACAAATCAAATCAAATTCAAATTCAAAGTCCAAATCACTGTTAAGGTCAAACGCAAGTACAAGCATCTAAAACAGGGAGAAGTTGGCAGTCCAGATACGTTTTTGTGGTAATCTTCTATCTGCAGTTTTTCTTTAATCCTTGTCCATCAGTTTGCAGGTTATTCAAGGTTTCCAGTCTTTCCGCCAGCTTTGCAAAATAAAAGGTGAGCAGAGTGAAAAAGAAAAAGGATGTGAAGGATGCTTACTGTGTGCATTATTTGTCTACAGAGAGCTCACATCAGATTCTAGGACAGCCCTGAGTTTGCTCTGTTGGGTGTGATCGGGTTCATCTCCACGCTCTGTTGTATCTCATCAGATCCGCGTGTGGTGTGACAGTGCAGCGGTGTGGGAATTAATCAGACCTGTGTTGGAAGACATTTGTTTTGATTTGATTAATTAATGTGAGCTGGTTTATATGTTTAACTGTATGGCTGCAGTCGAGGTGTGAAAAAAACTACCCCCCCCCTCCCCCCCCCATTTGACTATTTGATCTCACCAGCATCATCTTCAAGTTGAAAGACACACATTTTACCAATGGCTCAGCCGCAGAACAAACGGCATGCTTTAGCAGCATGCTCTGTAAGGTAAACAACGACTGAAATCCAATAAAGCGGTGATGTGAGGATAAACAGCCGAGGAGAGAACATATTATGTCCAACAAACGATGCAACTCCCGTTCCCTTTCTTCTTACAGAACTGCACACAGTACATGCTACGTTACTCTTAAAGTTCTTCAAACACTGCAGTTTGTGATATTTTCTTATTTTAGCAAACTATCCTGGAGCTTCTAGTGCATTTTAGATAGCTGGAATTTGATTATGTGCTTGTGTCATTTCTCAGTAACAAAAGCATTTATTTTCTCAGCAGGAATATACACTTGTAATTGTTTCCCTGCAGTGTGGCTGCTCTACTGAAAGAAGGAAGGGCTTAAGAATAGTGAATCAAAATGCTACCAAATTAGTGATTTTCGAAGACTAGCACTAATATGTGTGCGTCCCTGCATTTACGACTGCAGTTTTGTGTGTACATTTATTGAAATTTTCTCAGCTAAATTAACTTCACACTGCTCCTCAATCTGTGTTGCCGTATACTGGCCGAAGCAGACGTATTTAACCTTAAGCTGCGGCAGGCCGACTGAGCACATTTTCTCTTTTTCAGCAAAACGCCGTCTCCCAGCTCGTACAGTTGCACACATTTATCTGGTAGCTGCCCAGTTAAACCGCCATTTTTACTTTTTTTTTCTCTCTGCTATTGGCCGCTGAGCTGCTCCACTGAAGCAGTTTGGGCAGCGCAACAGAGGGGATCAAGAGCACCAGAATAGTCAGTGAGTGTTTTACTCATTCACTTCCCCCAATGAGATTTTTTTTTCATCCTGTTTGAGGACTGAAACCAGTGACCTTCAAAGCACATTCTGGCTCCTCTGATCTTTACCCTCCCGTCGCTCCCCGCCGCACATTTGACAACGATGATACTAGTGTGAACGTTTCCCCAGATTTATACATCGTAAGCTCATTTTCTCCCTCTCTTTCTCTCCCCTGTCTCCCATTCTCTCCCTTCTTTCCAAGCAGACACAATCTCCTTCTGAGTTCACTCGCAGGCTGCAGACCAGAATAAAGGTGTTTCTCATTATGCACTGTTCCAGAGTCTAATCATCTTCATGGGCTATAAAAACAACATTACTTTATTCAAATGATGTGAACATTGTGAAAGTGAAACACCTCAAAATGAAAAACATAACCCAACACAAATCCTCTCCCACACGCACAAGTCCAGAACTAATCTTCAAGGATATCAAGATGCCTGATGAAAGCTGCAGCTGGGACTTTACAATGTGCACAAAAAGCACTATTAAATCCAAATGAGCTTTATTTGATGGTATGACTGCAACAAATGCACAAAAAAAGTCTCCCTGATAACCAAAAGTGCTGCAACAAGTGTTTCATGATGTGGTAACGATAGAGTTATGTGTAGGTTTAGGCATGATAATGACGTGATTTGGTTCAGGGAAAGTTTAGGGGATCTTTGTCATAAGGTTGACCGCACTAAATTGTGGTTAAAAGCAACTCTGACGTTCTTTGGGTAACAGGAAAACAAACAGCAGTGTCCCATGTTAAGGGTCAGTGTTTTGTTGACCCTCCTCCTAACAATGCCACCATTCATCATATTAAAGCACAGTGGTGCTTTGAGCTAAATGCTAAAGTCATGCTTACATGCTTTTGTTGAGCAGGTTATGCATATGCATGCCAACCACTGTGTTAATATTTTCCTAGCAGTGAACACAGTGTAAAGCAAAGGCTGATGGGAGTGTCAGATGTGTTGCAGGATATCAAAGTATTCCACAAAGGGATTTTTTTTTTATTTGATGGCACAATAGAGGGGAGTTTACGGGTTTTTATTTAGTTTTTTTTTTTTTATTTTAGGTTGTAACAGTTCATCCTCTGGGGACCATGAATGTCTCAATCAAATTTCATAGCAATGGACCAACTTTGATATCACCAGAGCCCCACCATTAGAAAAAACACACATTTATGACTCTTTATATGCTGTATTTATATACTTTCAGCTTGTCAGTCTACAGAAGCCTGTCTACTGTATATAAAGCAGAACTGGTTCAAAATATGCATGTGTTTGCACACCACAGGCTGGATTTGATTTATCTCCTCAGGCAAGCCACATAAATGCTATTTTTAAAAGACACTCTTTGGAAGCGCCTGCTATACCGGGACACCTGTCTTGTGTAAAAGTGTCACATTAGGTGGTATGAATCAGCTGTGTCGGTGGGAATAAAAGGTTGGAGGGCTGCTTCAGTCTGTTTACCTGTGATTTCAACAAGAGGTTTGCGGGCACAGTGTGTCCCCAGTGGCGGGCGACTGTGGTGTGAATGAGCTACACCAGTTCACAGAGTTCAGTGGTTTTACCCGACGCGCTCTTTTCCATTACAGCCTCGGAGTGGGATGTGGAAATACACTTGTGTGCGTTTCTGACGCACGCCTAAATTATTTGATAAAATTATAGTGTCTGGTTTTAGTGGCTCCAGAAAGCAGTCCTGAGAAGTAATGGAAAAGAAACTCTTTTTTTCAGTAAATATCTGTTAGTTAAGGCTCCTCCATCTGGCACTGACTTCTACATACTAAATAACCCAAAAGGAATTCTTGAATATTCATTAAATTGCACCCTCCCACTTTAATGACCTCTCATTTTTAGACAGTTTTTCAGCTTCGGTTGTTGCTCATATTGAATCTGCAAAAAAAAAGAAAAAGAAAAAAAGTGGAGGCAGCAATTTGAATGATCTTTCTCGGACAATCAGGCACAATCAGGGAGATTGTGTCATGCTGAAAGAAATTGTTGCATTTTGAGCTGTTGGGACTTGGTCTTCGTGATTTCCCAGACAATAGCAATATCAACCAGATGACCTTAATTCATGGTGGAAAACTACAACTGCAGTGTGTGAATACTGGAACTGGCTGGAACAGAGGGATCATTAATCTGGAGTTATGGATGTCCAGAAGGTCGCGTCAAGGAAAAGTCTCAGAAGAACCTTTCACTGGGAACATAAACTGGAACAAAGTGACAGCTGCTCAAATGCTGAGACGTTTTGTGGATTTTAAGGTGGATTCAGCCCTTTAAGAGGATGTATTTCAGTCCCATTTAAACTCCTTTCATGGTCGTCATTTGCAAAAAGAGAGAAATGCATTGATTCAAATGAAAAACGCTACATTGCTCAGGGACAAAAAAAAAAAAAATGTATTGTACAAACTTCTGCTCTGTAATGAAACACTCAATTGGCCAGTGCTGATTTTAACCTCACAGCTTTGTGAGCTGACAGCTCAGATAAGGGCGAAGTGCTCCAGTCTAAATGAACTCTTGAGTCTCAATGTAGCGCCTTGCGAGGGGGTCGCTGACTCGCTCTCGGGCCTCGCTCAGGAGCATCTATTTATTGTCCGGCAAGTGTGCTGCCGACTGATAGTTGTAATTCCACAGAGTATTAATTAGCGACAGAGAAGGAGCCCCCGGTAGGTGAACAACAGATAGCTTCATTTCTGCAGCGCTTAATGTATTGTGAGCGTTGCAGGTCAAGTGCTATAAAATGCGTCAGTTGAAAAATATCACTGTTCAGGGTGCTTGGGGACTGCGCCGCTCCCGTCAAGGCGAGCCGGACAGTTAATATCCAGCTCTCATCTCTCATTTTACTGCAATAAGGCCGGGGACACACAAGGGGACTGTTGGACCAATTTGCACAAGATTTGCTCATCTTGCCAACTATAAGGAGAAAGAGTGCCGTTTGATTGAAGCCAATGATCTGCAAATATGATCTTAATGTGAGAGTTTGCAGATCTAATCGGAGCCACCCCGACCGACCGTTACCCGATCATATCAAACGCTTTATATGTCTAATCCGCCATCTGTGTAAGTCCCGTTCTGCGTGTGGGATCAGAGGCTACCGACAGCCCACGAGAGCTCGGTTTGCAGCGAAGTGAGGCACAGCGAGTCGAGTGTGACTGTTTGCCTCTGTTGTTTTTTTCTGATTGGAATTACTGGATCATGAGATTACAGGGCCCGGCGTAAAAGGAAGTATCAGGAGTCAGCAGGATAATCTCATATCATTAAGTTTGCAGTGTGAGCTGCTGAGACACAGAGGAATCAGCAAAATATTTCACTGCGTAATGCAATGCATAGTTAAACGTCTGCTAATGTGTCCCCAGCCTGACAGTGCATGGTTCGGTCGTCAGGCTGCCGTCGGCTCCGAAGCAGACTTGATGATGTTTACTGATGCTTTTTTTTTCAGTTCCACAACAAACTAATTATCTTCTTATCTGTCTTTTTTTTCATTATTATTATTTTGTTTTTCTGCAGAGATCGAAAAGTGTGACGGTGATGAATTGAGAAAAGATGGCGACATGAAGAAATACCTAGATATCATCAGCAATAAAAATATCAAGCTGTCCGAAAGAGTTCTCATTCCAGTCCAACAGTATCCAAAGGTAAGAAACACAGCAACCACGCCTGAGAAAGCGTGCTACACCTCTGACCAGTAGTGGAAAGTGTTTTCTAATGACCAGAAGAAACTGGAAGATTCAGAGGCTAATTTTGAGCTGTATCTGTGTGGCATATTGTTTCATTAATTAGTTGTCAATCTCTCTTAGTCTGGGCACTGTAGCCTCACCTACTCCACCCTTTTGCACAAATAGGTTTTGGCACCGAAAAATCCCCACCGAGCCTCAAACTAGCTAATAGAAAGTCATCAGGCAGTGTCTGTTTGTTTTGATGTAGTCATCAAAAAAACAAAAGTATTAGCGCACCAAAGCACTCAAGGGTACAGTGAAGAACAATGACCATAAATCACTGTGTGACGCGGTGCGCGTTATTCTGAGTTATGCAATGTCACTACTGACAAAGTTTGAAATGTGGCCTAATGAGGCTGCTCCGCCAGGCAGCTCGGAAACAGCACACAGCTGCTTGTGGGGAACCAAAAGGCTTTACTGCCACTGTAATCAAGGAAGCCTGCTCCACTGACTCTGCATTCACACATTACTGCAACAGGCAGCTAAGAACAGTGGCATCAGTGTTCCAACACAGATGGCAACAGAGTGTATTTCGATACAGTATATTGATCATTTGTGGGACTCGTACAGTACATACTGCAGTCTGTAACCTACAAGGTGCACAAACAGGCCAGTGTCAGTGCCAGATAACTACCAGAATACATGTTTCCCAAGAAGGAGTAGTTTTTTTTTCTGTTAATATTCATTGTCTGTGTCATTAGTTATTTCAAATACAAACATCTCTGACCTGTTGATAATAAATATTACCAATTATTAGATTCATGTCACATGATTAGAGCGATTT
>JAVQJZ010042289.1:0-10605 GCA_036025355.1 Leiopotherapon unicolor | reverse complement strand
ATTCTTATTACAGTAAACTGGTCATTTTTTCAGCATCTTAAAATATTGCTTTTTATGTTTTGGTTACTTTTAAGATAAAAATGACAATGTATGATAATCATCATGTGCATATTTTTACTAAAAATGCTCAATTTGATCATCCGTTTCTTGTTCAGTGTTAAAGCCCTGCTTGTGGCAGTTTAGAAAAAATACCCAACATCTCATAAATACAAACCAGGTATTGAGATTTATAGGAATATAAATTTAAAAATTAATAATGCTGACTTCTTTTTCTTCTCTGTGATTTTCTACCCAGTTCATGTTGTTGAGGAATGGTCTGTGGGTTAGCAGCACCACCTTCAGGCCATAGTGAGCACTTGAGACCACAGTTGCCTTGTTTTATCTACTTATTAGATGTGATATATAAACCACTGAAAGGGAGAGTCAGTCTTTTCTTTTCTGTAATAAATTCTACAAAGGGATTCCACCGATGGGTGAAAATCAAAGGAATCCAGGACTCTATGTGACCCGGGCGTTGATCATCCACTGTTTCTTTAGGATGTGAGCAGGATGCTTTCCCGACATCCAGGATCTTCCCACCACTGTCCCCGCTGTGAACAAAGACTTTCTATCCTCCTCCTCACAGCTCCACCTGGTGAAACGGCCACGATCCCACTGAAATTCAACCAGTCACACAAATCCTCTCCAGTACACACTACTGGAGGCAAAATAGACAAAAAAATATGGGATGTTATGGTACTTATATGTGTTTTCTCATCTTTAAAGTATGTTTCCAGGGCATTTTAATCATTTCGCAGAAGGCACAGTAGAAAAGAGATGACTGGAATTAACTGAGAGAGACAAACCAAAGGTCATCAGTCAGGCTTGAATGGGGGAGATGAAAAGGTTGCAATGAAAGAAACAGCACTTCCTCTTTCATTCCCCACCAGGAGGATGATTTAATTCAAAACAATATGCCTGTTAAGCTGAAGTCTCTACTAGTAACACCAGGGATGGAGAGAATGAAAAACCAAAGATCAAATAAGCTGTAAAACACATTTTGTAGGCGTCACATTATATTTCGAAGGTCATCCTTGATCTTGCAAACTGAACTGAATGTGGGCGATCTCCGTCTGTTGATGAAGATCGTGGTCATGTGATCGAACACTCAAGAACAGCCATTACATGGACTTTGCTGGGGGGGGGGGTATTTTTTTTCTGTGAGGTCAAGAGTGAACTTTGAACCTCAGCTTTCAAGCCACCGTGGACAAGAAGCCTTTAGAGTGCACAGATCAAAATGAAAATGTGACCATTTGCAATTCAACGACAACTGGACATGTCCCATCTGCTGACGAAGATCATGTGACACGACTGAAAGCCCCACAGCACCTGCCAAATGGACCCTGAGACTAATGCAACTGAGAGAGAGAGGGAGAGTGATGTTTGGATACAAGATAAAAGACAGAGTGTTGCTTATTGTCAAAGACGTGGCACTGATGTGTACAAGGTGTACAATTAAAAAAAAAAAAGAACAAATAAAGAAAAAGATTCTTGTAAAAACTGGGGCAATTATCACTTATGTAACAGGGGCTTGGCCTTTTGCGAGGTTTCAGTGACTCCCTCTACCTCTCAGAAGTTATTTAACAGTGTGATTCACATCAAAGCACTCGGGACCCCTGCTGCTAAACTCAAAGGCCAGACGGCCCATCTCCACTCTGACGCTCTATTAGCCATCCCTTTATGAAGTTCATAAAACCCACTCCTCACTGGATCACTGCAGATGGCGGGCCAGGCTAATAGTTGGAAAAGTAGCACAGACCGCCACCTCGCTTGGACTCCTTTGAACTGAACCATATGCAGATTGAACAGGGGGGCAACCATATGCATGTCTCTGTGTCTATTTGAAAGGACTCAATCTCCAAGTGTATACGTGTGTGTGTGTGTGTGCGCGCTTGTGTGTCCTCGTCCTTATCCTGTCACAGCAGGGGAGAGACATGAAAGCCTTTCTACAGTGTTCGGTAATTGCAAAGACCTCCGTTCTGCCTAAACAGCATAAGAGACGACAACCTCATCAGGGCACGGTCGAATCCAGACATGCGTGCACACACACACATATACACATACACACACAGTACAGATGTGCACACACCTTTGGGGCAGCCGGCCAATCAATAGTCTTGACTGTGTAAAAGTACACAGAAGTGTGTACAGGGTGCTTTTTCTTCTCCACACAGGCCTTTCTTTGTTGTGTGTAACCTTTTGATCTAAATGAAAAAAAGGGGGCTTAGGTAGGCCAATGTGTTTGAGAGGGGAGGTTATGCTAAAAGGGGTGGAGGGGGGCTGAGTTGCCACCTTTTCATCTTACCTCTCCACTGTTCAGCTTTATAACGAATGTCAACGCTGATAACAAAGCCTCATTTGCATATCATAATCCCCATCTCTCGACCTTCTGATCAGGTGTACTTGGAAGCACGGCTATGTTCTTTCAAAAAGAGAAAAAGATAGAGAGCAAGAGAGGAAAAAACTCTGCTCACTTTGAAAGCTGTTTGAAGTTCTCTGCCAGAGTTCAAATAACACTAAAACATGTGCATGGCATTGAGTGGCTGATTTGTATTAAAAAGAAGAAAGGCGGAGGGATGGAGGGATGAAAGGAGGTCAGGGAGGGGAGACTGAGGGAACTTTCTGGAGCGAGCAAGGCCAAAATCCTTTGGATCTCATGACACTACGCATGCAGAGGAGCGGCGCCCTTTTGAATTCAATCTTTCAACTTAAACATGATGTGTTAAGCGCTATGACAGTAACAAAATTATGTCATTTTTTACCTCAAATTTAGTTTCATGTTGTGTTAAAATCATTTTTAGGTTATGACTGAATGGCAGGGAAATGGCAGTGAAACCTCATCTAATGCGATCTTGATTTGACCGGAGAAGCTTCCCTCTTTTTTTTCCCAATCAGGCTTCACGCTAGCAAACAGCTGAGCACAACTCCTCCACCAAGCTTCAAAGGAGCTGCTGCTGGGTGATGGCAGGGGGAGAGAGAGAGAAAGGGAGAGGCGTGGACTTGTGGCATGGCTCACTGCGGCAGAGGTCAAGGTGTGTGTCTGTGTGCGCGAGTGTTATTAGCGACTCTGCATGTCACAGCAACAGATCCAAAGGTCACGGACCACCCCAACTGTGTGTTCACACACTTCCTCATCTACCACCACACTCATCAATAGTAGCTCATAGTTCATACGGGACAGAAGGTTTGGATGGCCACCAACGCGTTATGTCTCTGCCTCCTCTATGTCAGAGACTCCTTCTTGGCTTGGACACGCTGTTCTCAGCAGCCTATGGTTTCTGAATCCCGGTTGTGAAGACCAGACGTCCTTTCCCATGAGTGAAGAGGGCCTCCAGCAGAGCTGCTACGGCTCCTCCACATTCTCATAGTCCTCAGTTTGGCCGGAGTTGTAAAGCCGGGCCCTGGGAGTCGCCCGCCTCCACTCTGATCCACTCAGCCCAGCTCTGCAGCAGAGGCTGTCCTGCCAGCTCCTTTATCCCAGCTACCGCACACCCAGGGCGGGCAAAGCCAGACTGACAGTCCCCCGCTGCCTCCAGAGCCTCCGTCTCATTTCCCCCTGTAGCCGCCCACCACCCCTCTCAGCTTTTCAATCTTCGAGGCAATTAGAAGGAGATCCCTTTCTTTTGTCGTCTATCCGTGGAAAGAAGAAAAGCAAGAGAATGAGAAAAAAAGAAGAAGGAGGGCCAAGTTGTTGGTGGTGGTGCAGCTCAGGCCTAGCCAGGAGCCACTTGTGAAGCCCTGGGTATTAGGACTCACATGGTTTGTTTGGAAAGGCTTCTCCAGGGGCCAAAGTGGGATTACGTTGCAGATTGCAAGTTCCCATGGAAGGGGCCTATACCAGCGAGGGCTTTGGTGGGTGGGTTTCAGGTTGGGGGCCATAGAAGAGGTCTTTATGAGTTTGGGGTCTGTCTGAATGGAAAGGGCCAACTCCCAGCATGCTAGCCCTCCATATTAGATGGACACAGAGAGGCTATTGAAGTTACTCAGACATCCCCCCTTTATTTCTGTCCTTTTCTCTCCCTCTCTCTCTACTCTTGAAGGCTTAGCTGTTTGCCAGTCATGAAAAGAGTAAAAGACTGTTTTGGGGGCTGAAATGATTCTTGTGTTTCATTTTTATGATGAAAATACCGTCTGTGATTTTGAGCAAGCATAATATGACATGACAGAGGTGAAGGTTTAACCACTGTGTCTGACATTAAAGCCTTAGACCACATGAAGATCACTGTGGATTATTTCAGTCAAATTTAGCTGGGATTTATTAACTTAAATCATCTTAATATAATCATTTAAAAGAGTTACCTTTGAGAACTGAAAAAAATAAGTTATTAAAAATCAGTCAATCAGCTGTTGTTTTTAACAGTACATATCAGGTTTCAAATATGATACTTTTCTTGTAATCAAGCATATTGTGCATTTTTATTAATTGATTTAAAACAGCAACATTGGATCACAACATTTCAGCAGAAATAATAAGCTAAAAAAAACTACAATGAAAGGAAACAACAGCAACAGACAACCGTGTGAAGAGAGAACGAGGATGAAGAGGACCCGAGGGGCCTTGGTGAGGCCTTTGAAGCTGCATCAGACTGTAACTTTTTTTAATGTGTGATCAGATGTTGGAGAGCATCGTTTAAAATTGTCAAGGAAAAAGCAGAACTCCAACTGAGAGCCTTTAACGTGATAATTTTAGTGAAAAAAAAAACAAAAAGCAAAACATGATTTCTCAACTAGAGCGCTAAAGGTTTGTGCTCAGAAAAAAAAAGACAACAGAGTCCAGGTGGCAGCGGTACGCACGGCTCGCATTTCTGGAACAACGTCTCGACATGTGGTAGATTAGATTGAAATCCCATCAGGTTTTCATCTCTGTGTAAAAGGACACATCCAACTTCGGTGTCTTATTTCTGCAGACAAAGTGAATGTCAAAATACCAACGTCGCCACCAACCGAGGCCTTTAATTAACCAATATGTGAGTCAGTGTGGCAACTCTCACTGTTTCTTCACTGCAGAGACTCTCTTCGCTGTTGTTTCTTCTCACATTTCCTAATGCAAGAACTCAGAAAACAAAGGGGGGAAAACACATAAGAATGAAATATTGCATCAGGCCTGGCGCATCAGCTCTTCAAAATCCACATAAAACTGTTTCAGAAAACTCACCAGGGTAGACAGCAAACATCCCTCAAAAATCTCTCAGTCTATGCACTCATACAAAGATGTTTGTTTTGTCAGAGTGCCCCCCCCCCTCACATATTATTATATTATATATCATATTATTTTCAAAGATAGACACTGTAGCTGATCAATCAATCACTCAAACTCTATTTGTGTTGAACATCTCATAAAGGTTGGTACAATTTACTTTACAGGTGAGTGCCAACCTTATGATAAGACAGTGCATTATACTTAAAACAGGTTAGGTTTTACAAATATAAAATCTGAAAAAGGTTTTTCTGACCCCCTTTTGACAGGATTTAATCAGAATACTGTGTCCTCTGCAGAGACACATATCTCTGCCCTCTACTGTCGAGCTGTTGGTACTACACATTGTTGCCTAAATTGGACTACTACAGTAACACAACTGAGCTTCTTTTAAATCAGCTTCTGTGCTCCAAATATCACGCAAAACAGCTTCAAAGTGTGCAATGACAACCTCAATTAAATTATGACTTTATACTTTTAGTTTTTGCAAGAGATGCTCGAGTGCCCGTCTTCACCACAGCTTCTGGATGAATCGAAGCAGTAGTTTATGATTCAGTATCATCACTCTCCAGATGTCTCCCACCCCTCACCCTCCTCTCTCTCCTGCCCTTCAATCTCTCCTGTCACCTATAGACCACCCTCCACCCCGCCCCAGCACCCCATCAGTCTCTGTCTGCCGACCCCTTCTCCTCTCCCCCCAACCCCCCTCCAGCCATATCCCTTTGAGCTGTGCCGCTGCAACGCATAAATACATAAATCTGGTGTCAGTGTATGCATTAGTGTGTGCGTGTGTTTATGTGTGTGGGTGTGTGAGTGCGTGCGGTGGGGGATGTCGACATATAGACGATGGGCCGGCAACCCCACAGGCAGATCCCTTTCATGTGTCACCAGATCACAGACACTCAGTGTTTACACACCAGACCCATCCAGACATACACCCCCCCCCCCCCACCAACTGCCAACTTTAACCCAGCCGTGTTCCCCCATAACCTGTCACGCTGGCAGGAAAGCTCGGGGACAAAGGCTGGGAGTCGACCTGGAGGTGGTGGTGCCAGACTGGCTCTGTGATCTGACCGACTGTCGCAGGCCTGATGGGAGATACAACCAGAGGTCACAGGTCAGAAAGGCCATAAAAAAGTCAGCGGACCGTCCTCTAGTTTAGCTCCATCTCAGACTCCGTCCCCCAGCACACACTTGATTTAATGTTGTGTGATTGCACCGTTTTGAATGTCAGGTCACTGAACCTTACATGCTTACTGAGCTCAGTGCGACAGACGTCACACTACTGAGGAGCATCATTATTCCAGTGCCAGCATGTGATTTCACGGGCGAGGGATTCATCTTTCACAAAACACTTTCATATCATCTCCATCTCCAAACTTCTCAGAGTGTCACACAGGAAACTTGTTTTAATAGATAGTTAATGGAAGAATGTGAGCACGACAATGATCTGTGTGATGAGTTTTAAAGTGTTGTCAGCTACTTTCACACATGAAAGATGCATCTTTCCATCAGTGCATTTAAAAGTGATGAAAACAAGAGGGAAAGATCTCAAATCACGGCAGAGTCGCGTGAAGATAACGTCTCCGCAGATTCATTTTTTGCTTTCCATAAAACAGCTGAATTCAACTTGAAGCTCTGCCGTAACAACCGTGAATCCTTTTCTTCACTCCTGAAACAAACAAAAGAAAAAGGTAAAAGAGGAAATGAGACGAAAGGAAAAGAGCAGAAAACAACAAAGCTAAAGGAAGCATTTTATCCTGCTGTGTTAAATTGGGTGTGACTATGAACAATTCGGAGGCACTGTAAAAAAAAGGATGAGAAAATACACCCACACACGTGCACACACACTCACGCACGCACACAACAAAAACAAATTAACATCTAAAATGCTCCGGCTCGTTTCAACCGTTCACTTCAAACCGTCATCAGGCCTCTAATGGGGGCCAAGTTCAAAGCTCCACTAGACTCCCGCTGCTTTGCAGAGATGCAGGAACAACGCTTCCGTCTCCCTCTCCCTCCCTGTTTGTTTATCTTTTGCTTTGCTCCCTCTCCTCTCTCTCGTTCCCTGCTTCGATCTCTCTTTCACTGCCTCCCTCCTTTATTTTGCGTCTCCTTTTTCCTTTCAGAGCACCCCTCACTATATTTAGCGTCGGCTTCTCCACGTCTTTTTCTTTGCCTTTTCTTCAGCTGTCTCCTTCCCTTATTCTACTTTCAATATTTGATTCAGCGGTACGTTTGGCTCTCTGCGGCCCTCTTGTTCTTGCGCTCTCCCTCTTTGTATTTCAATCCGCCTTTCATCACATATGCCAGTCTTTCAAATCTGACAGACATTGATCAGCACGCGGCAGCGGGGATGCTGTCCTGGTGCAAGTTTGTTCAGAGAGCCCCGTCCAACCCTGGATATCCAAACAGAGCCTTGAACAGCGAGTTCTCAAAAGGCAACCAGCTTGTCCGAGATAGACAGTTGCTCAGCGCTGCCCTGCAGATATCTGCCAGGATAAAAAAAAAAAAACCCTTCCCCGTCTCCCCCCCTTTCTCCTTCTCCTCTTCTTTTTCCCTCTCCCCTCCTTTTCTCTTTCGAAGATGGCACTTCCACAAATGTTTAACTCCAGCTATCTCCTCATTAAGAGGTCTTCAAAGCGTTCCATTGATGTAAAAGCATCCATTTGAATTTGTAATCACCCTTTGCTGTACGGCTGCTGCGCTCAGCGTAATTTCCTCCGGATTTTCTGATAGCCGGCTCAAAGAGCTAACAACCCGTTTTCTCCTCTCCGAGTAGCGGGAGAACGAAAGAAAAAGGACTTTATCTAACTTTTTGGAAGCAGGGAGGTGCGTATTTGTGAAGGCCTTGGGATTGTTTATATATGCTGACAAAGAGAGTAAGAATATATAGAAATTCACTCTGCCGACAACGCTCGCAAGAAGATAAGAGCAGTGAGAAAAACCCACTAGAACCGGATAAGGTTTGTTTGAAGATTAAAGTTCTGTCGTCATCATAGAACAGGCTATTTTCTTGAAAGGCACTTAAATGGCCCAGAAATTGGTTTGTCTATAGGGAGCGCCTTTAACTGATATTGCCTTTAATGGTAGGTATTTCTTTAAAATATTCCACCGCACAAACTTTAAGGTGTCTGAGGCTGTGAGACGACGCACTTTGCCCACATGATGAATTTTAAAAGAATGCCAAGCAATACATTCGTCTGAGACCTGCATGCATATTTAGCTCAAACATCCTCAGTGTGTCGAGATGATGGAGAGGCAAAGTCTGTCACTCCATCGCGACACCACTGAGAGAAAAAAAAAAGGCAGAAAAAGAAGAAGGAATCCGTCAGATCCTTGAGGCAGAAGAACATACCTTTACATCTGGATTCCCTCACAGGAAGGAAGTGTTTGAAATCTAATACATAAACATTATTCCCCCGGCTCGCCAGTTTTCCCTTCACCTGCGGAAAAAACAGGCTCTTCTTCTGAGCCACTTTGGGGAACTTTTCCACAACACAGTCCTCCTTCAGTAGGTTCAATAAGAGGGCTGACTGGGATTTGGCTCCTGCCATGTTTCATCAAACACACTTGTCTTCAGCCATCGCAGGCCTGTCTGTCAGTCAAACAGCTCCTCATAAATAGCTCTTTCCTCAGGTTTCCACCACTGAAATGTGGATATTAAATGAGCCGTGCGCAAGCGTAAAAGAATTTACTGTTGAATTCTAAAGACTAGGATGGGAAATATGGAAAAATACACCAATGCTAATACAGAAGCACTAATGATAAGTTGCTTTGCTAAGGGAAACTCAGTTTTCTTTTTGTGGCCTGCTTGTGGTGTCGTCGTGTTGGTCAGAATAACTCCTGAGACCTCAGGGCAACAAAGATGAACAGCCAGATCAGGTCATTCGAGTTTTAAAACAAACCTCCAAGTCGGTGAACGTAGTTTGGAAGGAGAAAAACAAAGGTGAGCGGTCAGATTACAACCCAAACTGTCCACCATCGACATCCATCACAGTTTACGGCGTGCCCCTGACAGACAGATCACCACCGCAGACGGACAGCCAAGGCACGGGTCAAGTGACTGATGAGGACAGTGAAACTACCTGGCTTATCTTTTTTGTCACAATTAATACATGTGATATATAGAGTGATATGTTGATATGATTACAGTAATTCTCCAAAGATACTCTTAACTCATAATGTTAATACCCTATACATACATTGTAATGCCATATTAACTAGTTTCCAGACTTTTAATACTAAAACAGAAGTACTCGATCTAATGCGTAAAATAATACAAATATTAATACTGCTCTAATACTGCTGCTAACACAAAAGGAAACACTGCTGTTCTCTTTGTTCATCTTTACGAGGGTGATAAAAACACTGCAGTTTGTGTATTTGTGTGTGTGTGAACTGGTGGCAGACGTGTCACCAGGACCATTGACTCCAGCCTAATCCCTTCCTGATGGCCTTTTTTTTTTCAGGCGCAGATGGAGACTAGGGGCTCTTGACCTTTGACCCGCACCACTAAATCACATCAGTCGTCGGCTGCGAGGGCCACAGGGCCCCAGGACTCCACCAGGCAGATGGGCGGCTGCCAACACACGCACACACACACACACACACACACACACACACACACAACTACTCACATTTGCACACTTCTCTGACACACACACCAAAGACTGCATGAACAGAGATGCTTTCATGCGCGTATCTGTACATGGCCATGTTTTCACATATATGACACACTCACAAAAAACACTCACACACAGGTCAATACACCTTTCTTACACTGTCTCACTTTCATGCGTTTGCAGGGACACACAGATCGATGTGTACACACACACACACTCACACAACACCACTAAATAATGTTCTTTTATATCTGTGTCTAAAGTATTCTCTGTCATCTGTGTCCTTTTACTCAGCCACATCACACACTCTCTCAAGCTTTCTCCTACACTTTGTTTTAAACTCTTCTTTTCTCTTCTCCTCTCTTCCGTCCTCCTTTTCAAACCCTTCTGGTCTCCCTGTGATGTGGCTTCTCTGTTTCTGCTGAATAAAACACAGACAAGGAGAAGGAGGGAGAGAGGAGGGAGATGAAGAGAAATGTGGACAGCGGAGAGAGACAGAGAGACCGAGAAAGAAATAAAGAAAGAAAGAAAGAAAGAAAGAAAGAAAGAAAGAAAGAAAGAAAGAAAGAGGATGATGCAAATAAAGAGAAAGAAAAGGAGAAAAGTGAGTGAAGGGAGTAAACATCAGGAAGTGGAGTGAAAAAGGAGGAGAAAGTTGAGGAGAGTTGACGGAGGAAGAGACTCGTCCGTCTTCATCCTCCATTAGCTGAACTCTCCATTAGCTGCTGATGGATCGTCGCCAGG
>JAVQJZ010042256.1:0-16570 GCA_036025355.1 Leiopotherapon unicolor | reverse complement strand
CCCCCCCCCCCCCGCTCCCCCCTCCCTCTCTTTTTAGCCCTGGAGGCGCCCCGGTACAAGCGCAGCCTCACCAACCAGACGGTGAACGTGACCGAGTCTCTGCGGATGGAGTGCGACGCGGAGGGCAGACCTCTGCCTCGCCTCTACTGGTTCAAAGACAACCAGCCTCTCCACCAAATGTCAGGTGCGTCAACACGCCCACACAGGTGAGGCACGAGTTTGCAACAAGAGCACATCCACCTCAGGTGCGACGTGTCACATCCTGGCATGACATCACAGAAAAAACAAGGGTTATTCAGTCGCCCACAACCTGCAGTGTTGTCATTTGATTTGTTTTCGTTTGTTTTTGCTGTTCGTTTGCACTCTCTTTCTCTCTCTGCTGATGATTGGCAATCCAGATTTTAAAATGCAACACACTCACAAAACCACCCACCAGCCCACCCACATGCACCCTACTGCTGATCAAGCGTGTCAAACAGCACCAGTGACACTTGTACGATGTGTTGGCCGCACGCATACACACCCACCCACGTACACACACACACAAACACACACAATCACATAAAACCCCACAGGCCAATAGACATGGCTCATTAGCTTTCCCAGCATGAGTTTCTTCTGTAACATCTGAAGGGGCGGTCAGTATGGGTGTGAGTGACAGCTGATGCTCTGGGTTCACTCAGAGAGGGGACATGTGGCGCGCCGCAGAGACAGGACGATGGGATTATAAATGATTGCTGCAGACTGGAATCCGGAGGTGTAACAGGAATACGAGAAATGTTTGTTGATAAACACAGTCGAACTTACGATGCCAGAGGTGGAGGGGCACTGAAGCATGTCGTGATGTGTGTGTGTGTGTGTGTGTGTGTGTGTGTGTGCAGGGATCCAGCTGCAAGACTCAAACCGCACGCTGAGTATCCAGCGAGTCAGGGAGGAGGACGCCGGCCTTTACACCTGCACCGCCTGCAACCAGCGTGGCTGTGTCAACTCCTCCGCCGCTGTCCGAGTCATAGGTGAGCCCCCCTCCCACCCACACACACACACACACACACACGTACAAACACACATTCAATCACACATGGAGCCGCTCGCACTCTCCAACCCTGCTCGTTTGAGTGCACTCAGAGCTGAACCCACAGCTGCCCTCCACACACTGAATGCGCAGGCCTTGATTTTAGTGGCTCACCCCCGACACCTCTCACACACCTCTCACTGCGGCCGTAATCTTTGTGCTTTTCTTACACGTGCAGCTCTCCACAATCACACCGAAGCCAGTGGCAGTTCTCATTCAGGATGAATAATTTAATGGGTCTGCTGGAAGTGGTCTCTCTGTGAATGGCTTGAATTGATTAGATTAACACGCTGATGTAACCTAAAGATTTCAACAGAAGGTGCCGGGATCAATGGTTTGTGATGTAGCACCACCTACAGTTGGTAAAGAGCAATGTAGACAAAGACCTGTTGGAGAAAGGGTGGTTTTCTTACTTTCTTACAACGTGACTCTCTCTCTCTCTCCTCTCCCTCTCTCTCCTCTCCCTCTCTCTCTTTTTCCTTTCTGTCAAGGTTCTAGCGACAAGGCCAGTGTGGAGATCGTGATCCTCATCGGCACCGGAGTCATCGCCGTTTTCTTCTGGGCCCTGCTCATCCTGATCTTCTGCAACGTGAAGCGGGTCAGAGGCCGCTTCTCTTCACTGTGTTCGCCCGCGTGTTTTGTGAGGGAAACTGACAGACCGTGACACACAACAAGCGCAGCCCTTCTGATCTTTGAGAAAGTCTCTAATTTACCTACCCAGAGGCTCACTGAGATCTGCTTTGACTGAGGCCAATAAGTCTTTGGCCGCTGCCGGCCTCCTAACAGCAAGCACGTCCGTAATGAGGCCCGAATTGCTTTTATTTCTTTCCTCACCTGGTCACACATTAGATCACTTCATGTGGTGACTCAGCATCGGATCACAGTGTGAACGTCGCCTTCGTTAACAAATGATTTGTTAGGGGGTTCTTTTTCTCTCCTCTCTTGTTTACAGTGTTTCCATATTTACAGTCTCTCGCTGTCTTGTTCACAAGATTGTATCATTTCACTCTCTTTTAAAGGCGTATGGTGTTGAATTTACGTTGCAGGAGAAACTGAAGCTCTTTCCGTTACGGTGTTATTTTAGAAAATAATTGGGGTTGCATGTAAAGATTCCTTTCTTCTGTTATTGTCTGTTGACTGTATGTGTTGGCTGAGTTTATAAGGTGGTGTCATGTGAAGCCCCTGATCTTATCTTAAACACGTACTTACCATGTCATCATTATGGGCTCATAAAAGTAGTGTTGGCAGAACACAACTGAGAGAGAGAGAGAGAGAGTTTAGTTTTTTGATGCTCAGTGCACCTGGGAGCTGTGTAAATAGCTCGGTAGGTGGTCTGAGCAAACAGAAAAGTGAATAAACACAAATTACTGACAACATGGAGGGTACTTTTGCCCCCACAATGCACAATCTCTCTCTCTCTCTCTCTCTGTCTTTCTCTCTCTGCCTGTCCCCCTTTCTCCATCCATCATGCACTATGGACCTGAAAGCCATCCAATAACAAAGAGGGTTCATGTTGTTGCACAGTGTCTTTCGATAGTCAAAGGATGCCAAAGTTGTAGAGAGAAAGTCACCTTTTCAGTAGCTGTGAAAAGCAGCCTTTCTTCCACCTTGATCACAATAGCTTCATTTTGGACTCATCTAATGCAATAATGCAATCCCAACAATGAAGGCAGCCTCTTTGACCAAGTGAAAACACAGCAGTTGCCAGAATTACACTTTCAGTACACACACACACACACACACACACACACACCAGCAGTCGGTTGCAGTACGCCGATATGTGGTTTGAATTTTTCTGTTCAGCCCTCATCGCGTTACATTAACATCTCTCTCTCTCTGGACTTCAGGTCAACCCGGCAGACATAAAGACGGGCTACCTGTCAATCATTATGGACCCCGGAGAGGTGCCTCTAGACGAGCAGTGTGACTACCTGCCCTACGACTCCTCGCAGTGGGAGATCTCCAGAGACAGACTCCGACTGGGTGAGCGGGTCGGGAAAGAGTGGGGGGCAAGGATGGATGGATGGTGGGATAAACGAGTGAAACTGGACCGGAGAGAGAGTCTATGTGTGTGAGGAGGTATACAGTCAGGGATGAGAGCGCATAGATGGATGAAACTGAATTAGTTTTCCATTTCCAGAATCCTTAATGGCGTGGGTTTGGACTGCAGCCAGCTGGGCAAAGTGCTGCCAAGTAAAGTGCTAATGTTAAATATGTGCTCATTCCCAGAATGGCTTTGTAAAAACGCCCCGAGGAGAAGCATCTGTTCCACGACGGCAACTTATGGGAACGTGTTGTTTCCAAAAGCAGCGATTGAGATTCTGATTCCTCCCCCTTGTCTATATGGGTGCCAGATGCATTTACATTTTGCAACTGCACACAGCAACAACTGTTTATGTATTCCAGCAAGAACAAAACCGAGCCCACGAAGATCAACGAGCATCTGTATTCTGACGTTTTCCTTCTGTTCTCTCTCCCGACACAGGGAAGGTTTTAGGCCACGGTGCCTTTGGAAAAGTAATTGAGGCATCAATCTACGGCATCAACAAGAGCAACAGTTTGGACACGGTTGCTGTGAAGATGCTGAAGGGTGAGGTTTCGTCTTTGTGTGTGCGTAGAGGTGGGACGTGTTTTACTGGCAGCGTGGGTTTTATGCAAGTCTGTGTGTGTGTGTTTCAGATGGAGCCACGGCCAGTGAGCACAAGGCCTTGATGTCAGAGCTAAAGATTCTGATCCACATTGGTAACCATCTGAATGTGGTGAACCTTTTGGGAGCCTGCACCAAACCCAACGGTGAGTGCGAGTGTGTGGAAATATGTCTGCAGAGATTCGCTCAGTTAGATACCACAAATGTGATACTAAAGGCCTGATTGTTGCTCTCTCATTTTAGATGCTTTTAGAGACGGCACATTAAATTCAAATTTAGGCAGAATATTAGTGTTTTGTAGAAGCATAAACCTGCACAGACAACCTCTGTTTGTCCTGTTGCGCGAAAGTCATTGTCTCTGAGGCATTTACTCGATTTCATCCATCTCCTGAGGCTTCCACTCAGCATTTTTATGAGCGTAAACCAACGGAGAAAGTCAAACAGCTGCCTCTGTTTTTCTAATTTAATGTCCACACATCACTTTGACCTAAAGAGCACATTTTTGAGTGGCATACATCTGAAAGTGTTTACCCTGTTTACCAAAAAAGAAAAAAAGCAGCATTTTAGCCCTGCAGCTACCCTCATGAAGGCAGGAAACGCTTGAAGACTCCCAGCTCTCACTATATTGAATATGGTGTGGTGAAAAAAAAAAAAAGAGAGAGCCCCTAAATAATGCAAGTCCCAGAAATTATTTTATTTGCAGCCTTCTGTCATGCAGCACTTTCGCGGTGATAACAATGAAACTGTTTGTGTCACCAGGTCCGCTTATGGTGATAGTGGAATACTGCAAATACGGGAATCTGTCCAACTTCCTTCGAGCCAAGAGAGAATTCTTCCTGCCGTACAGGGTATCCAACGCACCAAAGCAGCTTGTTTGTTAATGTGACTGCTGCTTAATCCTCACAGTCTTCTTTGCATTGGTTTAGCTGTTATCTCTGCCTCACTGAATATTTTCTATTGCTTTACCATGTATTGATCACAGAGATGACGCACTGAATTGGTTTCCCCATTTAGGATCGATCTCCGAAAACCCAGAGCCAGGTGAGACGGATGATTGAAGCGGGCCAAATGGACCAAAGAGCTCGCCAGCCGCCCCCTCCCCCCTCGTCGTCACTCTCCAGTCCTCAGAGTCAATTGTCCGGCCTGCCTGATCAAAACCCAGCTGTGGAGAAGAGTGAGTCTTGCGTTAATTGGCGAGAGTAAATCATTCAGCTCACTGTCTCGCAGTAATTTCATGACCTCCCCCTCCCCTCATCCAATCTCTCTCTGTCTTCGTGCAGTGGAGGACCTGTGGAAGACTCCGCTGACGATAGAAGATCTTATTTGCTACAGTTTCCAGGTGGCTCGCGGGATGGAGTTCTTGGCATCCAGAAAGGTTAATTGTCTGCACTGCAGAGACAATTAGTGAACCAGCAGAGGTCTGTGTCAGAGGCAGTGGGTTGTAAGCCGGGATCATTCAGCTCTTTGTGCCGGTTAATTAACCACGTGAGCATAAACAAGGGCCGCGCCATCGTTCCACGCTGCACGGGGATGCTGGGCACGGTGGTAGTAGGTGACGAAATTACACTCGAGGGTCAGCGTGCATGCATGTAAATTATTAAAACTAATTGTAGATGGTTGATGGAAACCTTGGGAAAGAAAAACATGCACCTTGGAAAAGCACTTTGACTCCTCTTTGAAGTTAATTGTATTTAGTGGCATCGCAGGAAGAAGGCCTCATGTTTGAACCTCCTGGCCCCCTTTTCATGTGGTTTGCATGTTTTCTCCATTCCTGCTTGTTTTTTATTCCCTGTTTTCTTCCCGCATGCAGGTTGTGATTTCTTTTTTAAAAAGAAGGAAAGAAAGAAAAAAAAAGGTTTAGGATAATTGTAAGGTGAGCGTGAATCATCGCCTGTCTGTGTCAGTCCATAACAGCTGAGATCGGCTCCCGCGCCCCATCTCACACATGAATCCGCTGGTAATCGGATGGATTCATGGCGATAGCAAATATTAACGACCTGGCCGGGCTCTCGGCAGACCGTGTGGCTTTAAATGAGTCATCCCAACCAGCCGTTACCCTGTAGGCACGTTCACTTGACAGTTTAGTGAGTGATGTTGGATCTCCTGCAGCGATTCCACAGAGCTCAGCCTGGCCAAGACATAGTCCAGTCCCAGTTGGCACAGAGAGACGCATACACACACACACACACACACACACACACACTTCCTCTCTCTTTGTCCTCTCACAGATTCTAAGGATACTTAAATAAAACATACTCTGAATTGTATCTGTAAGTCATAAAACAATGTGGAATCAAAAACTCACACAAATACACACACGCACACACACCTGTCCGCAGAGTTATGATGTACGTGGTTGTGTGTGTGTATCCGCAGTGTATCCACAGAGACCTGGCAGCCCGGAACATTCTCCTGTCAGAGAACAACATTGTGAAGATCTGTGACTTTGGCCTGGCCAGAGACATATACAAAGACCCCGACTACGTCAGGAAAGGCAATGTACGGCATCCTCACACTCGCTACGCCTCAGAGTTAAGCTCCAATCATTATCCATTCACTGTGGGAAAACATTAACCTCTGCTTCCCCCCCCTTTTTTTTTAATCACCCACACAATGATAAAATTTAAAGGCGGGTGTCTTTTCTGTTTATGCGACTGTCTTGTAAAATTGTCTGCTGTCTGAACGTTCTCCCAGGCCCGTCTCCCTCTGAAATGGATGGCTCCAGAGAGCATCTTTGACAAAGTGTACACCAGCCAGAGTGACGTGTGGTCCTTTGGAGTCCTCCTCTGGGAAATCTTTTCATTGGGTAACGACACAATCATTTAGCTGGCTTAGGAGAGTCTTTTGTGTAGAAATCAAAAAGAAAACAGTCTCCTCCATAAACGAGGAGTTCTGTGTGTGCCAAAACCAACCGGGAATTTGTTCCAGAAGAAGCGGAGCAAGTCTTCATCCAAACACACAATAACTCAGCCTGACTCGTTAATGAACATTTCCTCCTCCCTCTGTACACCTTTAGGTGCGTCTCCGTATCTAGGGGTGCAGATTGATGAAGAGTTCTGCAAACGATTGAAAGACGGCGTCAGGATGAGAGCACCAGAGACAGCCTCCCCTGAAATGTAAGTGACATTTTTAGCTGACTTTTTTTCTCACTCATCTACCTCTTAAAAGAAAATGATTTGCTGTCAGAGAAGATTTAGAATCTAAAAAGTTGTTATTTGATTGGGGCAAACCCAATGTGTGTGTGCGTGTGTGAATCTGCTCATGAATATCATGCATTTTAACTCCACGGGCAAATTTGTACTGGAGCCTGTGTTTTCTCTGTTGTGATGGTGCTGCCCTCTGCTGGTAGATATGGCATCATGCTGGCCTGCTGGCATGGAGAGCCCAAAGAGAGGCCCACATTCCCAGCTCTGGTGCAGATCCTGGGGGACCTGCTGCAGGACAACAGCCTACCTGTACGTTCACTCAGGGATGATCATTCTCTCTCAGATATTTCTTTTTTAGCTTGAAATAAGTTTGCAGGACTTGATTTCACTTTCAACAAATTCCCCTCAGGACGGGAAGGACTACGTCCCCCTGAACCACTCGCACAGCTCAGAGGATGACGGTTTCTCGCAGGCCTCATCGCGGCCGCCATCCGAGGAGGAGCTGAGGATGGCCTGCAACGCTCTGCCGACCAGGTACTAATCATCAAATTCCTCCTGCCGTCCCTCAAGACACTGTGAATGGGTGGAAAGCTCGCCATTGTGTATTGTCAGCAATTCTGTGAAAAGACATCCACAGCCCACACGGTTGCCCTGAGTGACATGTTCCTTAGTTACCACGAACACACATACACACACAGTAGTTTATTTAGTTGATCTCACACCCTTTGCTGCTGCTATAAATACTCACCGCTGCACCACATGCACATTTTAAAATATTCCCAAACAAATACAGCATTTAGTCCTCACAGTGCTCAGCTGTTTAAGTTACACTTCTTCCTTTTTTGCCTGTTTCTAAACTGAAAATGCACATCCATGGCCATTTTTAGGCTTTACGTCTTAAGTATGAAGCAACAGGCTTCGAGCTAAGAGCCACAGAAAGACAAGAAAAGTGGCAGAAGGACAGAAGGAGTGAATATAAGATTTTGGTCTCTTCTTTGAATTTGCTGGTGATTACAAAGTATGTAGAATATCACTAGGGTACCTGTATATGAAGAGATAAACTAAAAGCTGTTGATTTCAGCCATAGGACTTCATGCAGTTTGAATAGGACATATTCCCACTAGTTCTATTTTTTACAACAATTTTTTATCCTGAAATTTGCACATAGGGACGCTTCATGATGCATGACTCTGATCATCTTTTCAACACCTCTCGACCAGGTATTATAACTGCGTGCCCTTTGCCGGCTGTGTGTTTGTGGGACCCTCGAAAATATGCCAGCCCAGAGTGAAGACGTTTGACGAGTTGCCCCTGGAGATGCACCCGCAGAAAGCTCCTCAAGTAAGCTCTTTATCTTCTCATCAGCCGCCGAAAATGCAAACCGGCTGGTGACATTTTGTGAATGCCGCTCGGCTTTGGGAATTTTCTGCTCAGATAATTGCTAAAAATAGTCGTCGCTGCCAGGGAAGGCGCTTCATTCACATGACCTCCAACTGCGTCTCTCCTCAGGACAACCAGACGGACAGCGGGATGGTTCTGGCCTCCGAAGAATTTGAGAGAATTGAACACAAGCACAGGGGGGCCGCCTCAAAAAGGTTAATCATACAAAAGCTTTTCATATTACCATCTGAAACTGAAGGTGATGCAGACATCAAGATATGCAGCCAGAGATTTGTCTCGGTGTTCGACTCAAAGCGAGGCCTTTCAGATATACCAGTAGATTCTGCTTTAATAAATCTTAAAAAGCTGTGTCAGAGTTGGTGTGAGAAAACAGTCATTCTTTATTTCTTGGAGGCTAAAAGTGAAGTCACTTCCAGCCTTACGTGCAGTGAAACTACAGCAGCTTTGCAAAGGAAGTAAGTCTCACCAGAGTCTGGCCTAAACAGGAGCGAGGACCAGTCTGAGTCACTTCTAAATGTTATGAGGAACAGGCTTAAAGAAAACCCCTTAAAATAGAAAACTTAGCCTAAAAGGTCACTTTCCAGAAGTAAAGAACAAGATGTATTCATCTAGCAGCTCACTCCTACAAAGTGTAGGAGGAACCTTTAAAAGCGGCTCTCAAGTGATCACATGAATGCCATGTATGCTTAGAGCAAGAAAAGCCAGTCAGAGACAGAGATTTAACCTCCCAATGCCCCATTGTTCTTACTTATGAAATGTATTATTCTACAAAAGCTCCCATGACTTTTTTTTTTTTTTTACAAAGCTTTAAGGTCACTTAAATAATATGAAATACTTACCACCCTCAGTTGCAACGAAATGTAACCACCAACCATATAGGAAGCGATTCAATCACAGGAAAGTTAAACAAAACCCATCTGAAACCTGCATGTCCCAACAAAATCTATGCTAAAGATTAAAGAGTGCAAACACAAGGAACAAGTGTTACATTATTATAATATGTTTGTCAGAATATAAAAGCTTACAAGAAAGCAGCGTCTTGGACTGTCAACCTGTAAAATCCCTGTATTCTGGATCTCCCATAGATTTACTGCCAAATATGATCTGTACCTTTTATGTTTACACGCCACAGTAAAGGTGAGGGATTATCTTTCACTGAAAGGATAAGATTAGCAATAATCTATATTTTTGATCTTCCCAAAAAGACCAAACCAACATTGTGTTTGTCCTTCTCTCCATACTACACCTTTTGCTCCCAGCTTGGCCCTGAGATGTAATTTGTATATGGTATAACATGGTATATGTTTATGAGTATACACAGCAGCAGGGCGGTGTGCTGGATGTGGGATAGACTCAAAGTAAACTACAGCGCCCATGTTAACTGTAATGAACAAACACCTCAGTTTCATGTAATGGTTTTGGATAGATCGGGCTTTGGCTACACACAAAATATTCATTAGTAGATCGCTTCATTCTTGGTTTTAGTTATTAAATGTGCCCTCAGATGAACATGAAGTAACATGGAGAGCACTGAGAGACTGTTCCTGATCTACAGATATTTATAGTCCTCTGTTGTTGTCAGTACTCTTCAGTAATGCTGAGATTTGTTTCTTGCTCTGTCTCCAGTCGTATGGGCAGCAGCAGCAGCACAGAGCCTCTGACGGCCTCCCATGGTTCACAGGGTCGGAGCAGCGACTCCAGGCACCGTCCCAACTTCTTCAGCCAGCTGTCAGGACAGACCTTCTACAACAACGAGTACGGGCACCTGTCCGAGGAGGGCTTCTGCGACTTCTTCTCCTCGCCCGACGCCCCCTGCCTGGCCTCCTCCAATGTGTAGTCTTACCAAAGATGCAGCTCGAGAGAGAGTGGAGAGGGTGACACAGGCGGGAGGCTCAGGTCGAGGGAGGTGTGTAGGCTTTAGTTTCACCCCAGTCCCAACATTTAACCAGTCATTTATTAGTGAAGACCAGGTTATAGATCCTTATGGCCTGAGTTGCCTCCTACTCATCTCAAAAGTCCTTCCTCTCTTCTCTCGAGCTGCTGCCTCAACAAAACAGACTGAGCTGTACGTGCCTGAAGTTCTTCTAAGAAGCCACTGAGTGGCAGCATTATGACAAAAAACAAACCATAAGTATTTTCTATTCATACATATATATTTTTATCTTTTATATACAGAGCGTTCTTCCTTTATTTGTACAAATTATGACTCATATGGGAAGAAATAAAGAAATTTATCTTCTTCTCGCCCTTCTCTCTGTGATTAGTATGAAGCTGGAGCTGTCATTATTTCCAGTGAGGTACCTGTTTTACGTGCAAATTAGCATTTGTCACGCTGTGCTAAATTACAGGTCTGCAGCAAACTAGAGCCACGAGCTCCGCGATGATCTACGTAATGGGCTAATCAACAAAAACCAGCAGATATTTGTGGAGCTGTGTCATTTAGTGGAGGTGGAGATGCTTGGAGACACGACACCCTGAACGAGAAAGAAGTGACGGAGGTAAACAGAAGGATGTAGAGCGAATAAAAAGAGTGAGTCACACTAAGCACCTCTTATCAGAGCTGGACGTAAGCATGATGACAGCTGTGTCAGCTTAACACCCTCTTACATGCTCACATCACAAATGACAACCTGCAGGGTGTTGACTCCGGCTGCCAGCTGAGGGGAAAATGAGCAGCGACTGGGCACAAAGTCCACTTCATACACACATGCACACACACACACACAAACAAACAATTACAGGCACTAGAGTTTAGTTAACGTTGTGAAATCAAAGGTGCAAGGGCTCCATTTTCAGTTTCTATGAAAAACAGATAAGGGTACTTGGAAATATTCAGGTAAACCTCTGGTTTGTAGTGAAAAAGGGTTCAAGCTGACACTTTGTAACTGAAATAATTGTGTTTTAAAGAAGGAACTAATTTCTTTGTTCGTTCAACTTACAATCTATAAGCTTTTTTAAATGAAATCAACTAATTTATTGCACCTTTTTAGACCAGTATGAAATCCTCTCTTTGAGATCTGTGCAAGAAGTCTACTCTAAAATTAATAGTATGCTATGACGTGGAATTTTCTATGGCACCTTTATTTGAGGAACACATAGTGTTACAGAGTCATTCGAGACGAAAAAGGAAGTGGATGACCTTTACAGTAGAAAGACCACATCTGAGGGCTTGTGATCATCAGCGTCTTGATCAGAGATGTCGTTTCAGTAACAGTATAAAAGAAAAGAAAAATGACCGCAAAGGGCCTACAAGTTCTCTCCTTACAAAAACCTCATTTTTACAATTTACAACACGAGTAAACAAATCCATGTACCATATTTTAAACAAAATGAGGGAAAAAAAACAAGACATTCACTATTTTTTGCAATAATCGGAATGGAAAAAATAAGAAACTAAGATCTCATGAAATCAATGAATGAATGACATATTTGTTATAAATGGACTGATAGGTAGATGACAATCACTGTGCTGAACATTAAAAAAAGCTGAGAAAGTTGTAACATGCATGACAGAACCTGTAAAAAGATTGATTTAAGTGGCAGACGGACAGACAGATGATCCAGCACGGTGGAACGGTAAACCTAAAGGCACACAGTCTGAACACTGGAGATAAAATGGATGGGCTGGAAAAACACCATTTCACGTGGCACAAAATGTAGTTTTTATGGACAGAGTGAAGTTCAGTTCACGCCGTGTAGTACAATTTTATAAACCACAACACTTCCTTCAAATGATCATTCTCTTCGGCAGTAATACAAACGCAGCATGGTCAGATCACTGCGCTGCTTAATGACAATACACCAGGCCGATGTGAATTAAAAAGCCTTTTTGTCTGTAAATTACTCTGACATGATTTGGTATATCAGGAGATTTGTGTCACATGGTGCTAGCACCAAATTTAAAACATCTGACGTATTTTAATCTACTTCATTCTTTAAAAAACAAAACAAAAAACTAATCGGGTGCGGCCTTCAAATAAACATACAGTTTTTACCCTGTCACACAGCACGTTATACTTCATCCCCACGGTAACAAAAGAGCTCTCCTCCCCTCTCCTCTCACTGACACTGAAGACGGGGGAAGCGGATATGTGATAGTCTGCGTCCACACGTCACCAGAGCAAATTGAGCCTGAGTGGACCTTAAGTAACTGAGACGCAACCGTGTAGCCTGGTAGTTAGATCGAGTGCCGGAGCCGCTCCAATGGTCGCAGGTGACACAATCTCCAAAAGGAAGTTGGATTGGATTTAGCTAACAGGCTAGCAACTTTGCACTTATAAATAAGATGCGAGGAGGGGAGGGGAGCGGTCCTCATGACATTTTTCCGATCTGGATCTTCTTCCAGGCCTCTGAAGCGGTGAATATACAGGAGTCGATGATTCCTGCGACCGTGAACGTCCCACCGACGATGGCGCAGATCTGGAGAACAAGAAGTTGCTGTCAGTCTTGCTGTTTAAAAGCTTTTGCTATTTTCTTCTCTGCCCATAAATGACCCAATATCAGCTGCTTTTAATCACTTTTAATCACAACAGTATATTACGCCGTCACCTCAGAATGTGTTGGAATCCGGCGGAGGGCCCTGCTGCAGTTTGACTCACAATCTTAAGCCATGAGTCACGATCACCCTATGAGCACAGTCATATCCTACCCATGCCTTAAGTCATGATAAACCCAAACAACACAAAAGACAAATAACGGTGTAGCTCATCAGCCAGGCAGCCAGTTTAATCCTGACCACATTATCAGTCAGCAGGAAACTTTCCTGATGATGTGGTATGAGCTGTGCCAAAATTCCTCAGCCGACAGGGTCAGGTGGGGAGTGGAGGCAGAGAAAGACTTAAGGAATTCAGGAGTGAAAAGGAATATTTTTTTGTACACATTAAACGAACAAAATATGACATTTTAAAAAGCTTCAGAGGTGCTGGTAGGAGGACTTTAGACCAACCAAAGCCAGCTGTTTCCTCTTTTCTAGTAATTTTGCTAAGCTCTACATCTAGTTATGGCGAATGCATCATCTTTTTTTTTTTTTTTTTTTTTTTCACACCCAGCAAACGTGTCACAAGATTTGCATTTGTCCACCTGATGAATACAAGTCAAATATTAACTTGCCTTTTATCTCACTGTTGGACTCCACTCTGACTCTATCTGGCTCTTCAGCTGCTAAAATGCTCCACAAAGTTCAGCGGTGAGTTACTCACTGCGTCTGCCTGTTGTTGCTAGGCAGATATCATACAGTGGGTTTATGACAGCATTTTCCACTGAAAACAGGGTTGATGAGAGCAGCACGAATGAAACTAAACTTTTAAGTAATGGCTGAGAGGAACAAGAGTGGGATGATAATTTCCTTTGGCTCCATCACTACAAGTGACAGTTTTCATGTTACACTTCTTTTCAGCTGCTGATAGAAAAAATTTAATCAGTTTACCTTTAAAGTGGCTTTCTATTCCCACAGGAGTTGGCATAAACCAAATCAGAGCGCAAAGAGAGTGAACTGTTTGCAAACAAGTTCACCATGTCAACTTATTGGTGATAATAATGTCAGTGTTGTGTTCACAGCGTTTTACTGCTGCTAGTAAGCGGCAAGAAAAGCAAAACTATGTTTAAAACCTCATTTCCACTGCATTTAAACTCTTCAAAAGGACCGTTTAAATTAATTAACTTTATTTGAAGACTCTTGGCCAAAGAAGTTTTGTTCTGGCACTCCTCAGAGGAAGATTCACTCACTGTTGTGATGAAGCGGTAGAAGGGCTGTCGTCTCTCTGTGTACTTGACTGTGATTGGACTGAGGTCGTATCGGAACCAGATGGCCGGGATGATCCTGCCCGTGTGGCTGTAAGCAACGTATTCCTGTGTGAAGCGGGGCGAAAAAACATAAACCAAATATGAATGACTTTGGTGGCTGCGCCTGGCGAGAAAAATCGATTTAATCAATACTGAGACAGTTAATCCCATTATGTTTAGAAATCAATTTGGAGCAATCTGTAATTTCATTCTTATCTCTAGTGGCAGTGATGGTGTTTATGAGTCACTGCAGAATTGGTTTCAGATAAAGCCGCTCAAGAGTCATAAATGATTCATTAAACATGAATCTTGGCTGAATAAAACTGATGAAGTAAGCGAGAGGAGGCCACAGTGGGTTTTTGTTATTCGATGACATGGATAACAGCGAGTTTATATAAATCACATTTCTGCACAAATCCATCCTAATTCAGCCAAAGCACAAAAAAATGACAGTATTAATTAATTTAATATGAAGAAAAAAAGACAGTTGCTGTGCTCCAAGCTCTGATCTGAGCCTTGGCTTGGCTTTTGTTTTTGCTTTGGTGGTGAGATTTTGGAATATTTCGCACAGGCCCTCATCCTCCTCGGTTCACAGCTGACTTGCGCTGTTATTACTCCAAACTCCGAACCCAGCTGTCTGTCAATACAGTTCTAGGAAGTGTGTTTTATGGTTTGTTGACATCTGGGGAGTGTTTCCAGTCACGAAGGGGTGAGCTTTCACTTCCAGGTGAGTGCACAAGTTAATACGGCGATACAAGCTCCGGCCATATGTCGGCACGGTCACGTTGCTTTTCATGACAAGTGCAAAAACAACACATGACACCAGCATGGCGTCACCTAACGAGAAGGACAGACAGGACGAGGGGGATAATAGCTGGGGTACAGCACCTTGTTGGCCACCGTGTACTGGTAGGAGAACCTCTGTTTGCCCGACAGGTCTTCATACACTGTGGGAACAATCTTCAGTATGTAGTCGTGTGAGGCCAGAGCTGCGAGAGAAACAGCGTTACATTTAAGTGGTTTCGTTAATGACGCTGCTAATGACAATGTGATGCTACGTGAGCCATGTGAATCAAGTTTCCACTCGGGTCGGATTCAACAGCCATCCAATAGGTGTCTCATTTCATTGATTCATCCCATGTAACAGACAGACTTACAAAAATGACAAAAAGTTGTTATGACGAGTGTGTGTGCGGTGCGTCTACGTACGGTTAGATGACAGCCTGTCAGCCCCTCCTAACGCGTTGAAGGCTCCTTGTACTTTATGTACCTGCATGACAAAAGAGAGAAAGGAGATCTGTGTTTAGCCTTGATACGGCAGATCTTATCTGTATGAGATTTTTCTTTTTTGCCGGGCATGTGTTACTGTTTGTCCCCGACCTGCAGCTTTTCTCCAAAAGCCAGCTTGTGGATGGTGTGCGTCATGTCAGGGTTTTGGGGCTGTGCTGTAGCACTGTGCGTTGACACATGAAAGTTTCCTGGTACCTGAGGACACACACACACACACACACACACACACACACACACACACACACACACACACACACACACACAGGAAGGCAGAAGTAGGTGAGTTTCTCTGAAGCACCACTAACACCTGCAACACATTTTAGTTAACTAATGACCGAGTGTAAGTACACACGAAGGCAGCTGGAAACTAAAATGTCCTCGCCTCCGGAAGAGAAATCCACCCACTTTAACACGTTTTGCATATTTCCAAATATTCCACATGCACACAGTGTTAAATGTACAACTGCTGGGTTAATCATTTTAAATGCGGTGGAAAGTTTTACGCACAAGATGGTGGCGGGACAAACAGGGCTTCACAGGGGCCCAGACAGGACCGTCTGTCCGAAGTCCGATCTTCCACTTAACATAACTCAATTTAGACTGGAGGAGGAAGCAGGTCGGCCTCATTCATCTCAGACGGGGGCTCACCGTCCATGTTTAGCTCAGGTCCAAGATAAATAAACAACATATAGCCACAGAGCTCGTGCCCCACAAAATATCAGTCCACCTTAATCTAATCCATCATGATGTCATTACTGGGCACACACACAAGAAAAAGCAGACATTTGCTTCTCCTGGATCAGTCGCATAAAACACGTCACCCCTACAGTGTGTGAGTTATTCTTCTTCTCCACTCTGCTGTGGGATGAGGCCTTACTTTGTTGATGGTGAACTCTCCCTCAAAGCGACAGCCATCGCCCTGGTTCAGAGGGACCTTCATTGAGTTGTCTATGTGACCGACCTCGTGGCGGCCCATCTCATCCTGGATGTCCAAACCCACCACTGTGGAAACAAGACAGTGAAGAATATTTAATGAACGGGAATTTGACCTAAAATTATCAGTATGTCAGCATTAGAAAATAATCACAAAATCTTTGATTACTAGCCAGTCACTTAAATCATAAAAAAATAGTAGCAGTTTTAACAGTAGTTACCCATTCAAAATCCAAACACATTCAGTTTATTAGGACATAACAAAGAGAAAAGTAACAAATTTTCACATTTGAGAAGCAG
>JAVQJZ010042245.1:0-20550 GCA_036025355.1 Leiopotherapon unicolor | reverse complement strand
AATAAAAACATGCCTGTATGTACTATACTATTTATATAAGGTGTGTACCAATGTTTGTAACCTTTACTTTTAGCAAAAATATTTTGAACTACTTAGAGTACAGATAGAATTAAGTCTTTAAAACCAAACTAGTCTAATATTTATATAACATATTTAATTATATACTATATATACATATACATTTATATATTCTACATAACTGGGACACAGGAGTCATCTTGTCACACAACATTAGCCATTGATAGTCACTGACACTTGAGTGGGTGAGCAGGTAGGGATTAGTGTCTGCTCCCACAACTGAACTGGCAACCTCAAACTCCTCTACTTTAGTGTACATTTTCTAATATACTTAGGGGCGAAGATAGCTTTAAACTATTAATATCTATGTATTTCCATTTTTAAAGGAAATTATAGAAGTACTGCAATTCTGCAGAAATTTAATGCTGACTATTATATTGTCAGTTAGTGTGAGTCACCATGTTCCTCCAAAAGTTTTTTTTTATCTATGTTGTTAACTGAACTCTTGGGTCTTATAAAAGTGGCGTAATAAATAAAAGCAGTGTTTTCTGTCACCACAGCAGCCTTGTAGGCCTCGGCTGTGCCAGTGGTAGGCCAAGAGGGGCTCAGGTACTGAAAAGCTGAATGCCATGCATACTGTGTTTGCAGGCTTGTGAAGAAACAACAACATTATTGATGCACAAAATAACACAGATATTCATGTAAGTAATATTATGTTTGCCTCATCCTCTTTCTCTCAGTCTGCCTTGTGTATCTTTATTTCAGTTAGATATTACCTACATTTCCCAGAATGCTTGTTGAGACGCACCAGTGAACTCGCCTCAGCAGTTAAACAGTTGTGCCTGCTTAAGAGCGTAATGTTCTCAGAAGACTTTTATGCACCAAGAGGAGTTTAATTGCAAAAAGTAAGTGAAGCCTTATAGCACTAACGCGACTTACCAAGGGACCTCTGTCGTGCAATATTATCTTCACAATTTGTGTTCGGCTGAATGACGAGCAATAAACCTAAGTGCTGGTTTGGAGGCTGCAGTGTTGATGTGCTCGACCCTCTGATAGACTTTTGTCTAGTCTGGAGACGTGGCTGCCAATTCGTTCCACCTCACAGGCCAAACTATTAGTTTCCCCTGGAATGAACCAAGTGCATTGTTTATTGTTAGACATACACTGCAAAAAATAACCCTCCTGAACTGTCATTTTAGTTTGTTTGGGATTTTAAAATCATGCTGAATATTTAGCATATTTCTGAATGAATCTTTCTCATCTTTTCTGTTTTGTGTTTTTCAAAACTGTGAATCACATGACGTTATCTTTGTTAGCAGAGGCAGTGATTTGGCTGTTTGTTCAAATCTTCTTCTTCTTCTTTTTTTTTTTTTTAAAGAAATTCAAACAACTAGAGTTAATGAACTCATTTATATGTGCAAGTACTGTACTATATTTGATTCTTTTGAAGTGTCAATGGATTTCTTTTTACAGTGTTGCTTATGTCCAAGTGGCAAGTCAATGCATATTTTTGTCCAGTGTCAGACAAGAGCGTCTGCTCTCTCCGCAGCTCCACATCGTCTGCAGAGGCCTTCAATGGGTCATCCGGAACGGCCGTTCATTAACGGTGCTATAATTGGAGGCTTGTGCTGGTGAAGGGTTTGGAAACATCAGGGTTAAAGGCAAATTCCTGGGCAGCATCAACATCTACGCACCAGTGAGGCCTGTCAGTGTTACTGCTCCCCTCCAAATACATACAGAGAGACATCCTGTATACTTTCATATAGTGTAGTAGCACAAGTATGGGTGACAGTTGTGTAGGTTCAAACATATTTTTTGTAATCATATTGACACACTTATGAATTTGACAGTATTTACAGGTTATGTTTGGCTACATAATGCAGCCATTGTCAAAGCAGCGTGTTTACAGTGTCTGTAATGAGCTGCATACTGTTTGTCACATAGCGTGGTGTGAACCACTACACATAGCTCTCTTTTGTTCTGTCAAATTAAATGAAGATGCTACAACACGAATGGGTTGTATAGAATATGCTAAGTATAAGAAAGTTAACATCTGTGATTTTACCCTCTGCAACTCTCTCCTGTTGTGATCTGTGGATACACAGAAGTGGAAAACTGGGAGTGTGGGACCACCTGTAAAAATTAGGAGGCTTTTGACGAAGCCATGTCCCATTTCCCAAGTCCTTTAGTTGATCCATCCTTATTTATTTGTTTTTGGACAGTAAGACAGGCTTCCCCCTTAATGGATGAACTGTCCTGATGGTGCCCAGTTGTAGATAATGGGCCATTTTAAATGTCCCATTGCAACCAAAACAGCTTTTCTGAGCAGACAAACTCTGATGTCTGTCTACAGTGATGCTTCAGGTAATTGTTTTCTTTGGTTCACTCAGGTTCCTATTTTGAACCACTGACTAGTGTGATGTGTAAGCAGTCCTATGGTTACCGTCAGCCACCTGTCAGCGACTTGACATTACGGTACTTTTGCTTTAGTGTTCGCAAAGCAAGTTCCCACTAGGGGAAGTGGAAATATATTGATGTTTGTGATCAAACTTCCCTCTTGATGATGCTGCATTTCATTTGGGTTTAACACACTCTAAAGTTTACCCCAGGCTTCAAGTCTAACATGGCTTCAAGTCACTCTTAGGTTTGGCTTTGACTTCATTTCGCTTGATAAATGAGATCGTTTACCTCCAACACGTTCAGTCATTACAGGGTGAGTCAGCCTGACTAACCTGCTGCACACACACACACACACAACTCCACTTTCAGACTTACACGACACACACACGGGGGGGAGAGCTGCTGTTGCGGCAGGGGGCGCAGCAGAGGTCGCTTTTCTGTCCTGCGTGTCTGCCTCCAGCTCGCTGTCACTCTGCGTCTGCTGTGCGTAAAAGCGGATCCGCCGGGATCCCCGCGATGTCCGAGCTCGGGGGTTTCCACTGCGCCGGGATTTAACCCGCAGCAAGGCTACGGATTTACCGACTTACATGGCTCAGCGCGAAGTTTGTGCAGGGGAAAGCCCGCATTTCCACCTGGATTAATCTCTCGGCCATGAGGATACCTGCGCGGGGAAACGGATCAGTGAAGGCAGCTCAGAAAGTTCAGTGAAGTGGAAAAAAAAACTTCACCATACCCGCCTCCGCAGGTACGGCGACATACCATAATACTATACCATAATAATGTTTACCTCTAGTGCCTGATTATTCTCTCCTGGCTTGGACACTCTCGAGTGTGCAGGACCATCCCGTCTGCTGCAGTGAACTTAATTTAGACAAGGTGCAAAGCAGGGCTGAGTTATCTGGTCTGAGGTGAAAGGTGAGAGTCCTTCCCTGTCTGGACCTCAGACCTGCTGTCTGATGGGATGGCAGGTTTTCAGCAGGGGGGCTCCCTCATTAGGAGCCACAGGTCAGAGAGGTCAACTCACATGGTCAAGTGGGTAGAAGTGGTTTATTTTTTGCCCTGACTCAGTGTCCAGTTGGATGCAGTGCAAATGGGGGAGAAAAAAACAAAAACAAAGCTGTTGACATTTGTGGCTAACAGGCACAGCTGTCAGTGAAGTCTGATGATTTACATTTCGAGTTCCTATTTGTTGCTCTGATCAAAAGAGTGATTAGTGAGCTCCGTTGGGTGCCTCTGCGCTTGTGTTGTAAATGTCAGTACCTCTCAGATATATGCTAATGTGATCTTCTCTGTTTTCACTCAAGTGTCCCACTTCAAGAATCCAGGAGCTATGCAGGGAGCCCGTGTCTGGATTGTCAGGTAATGTCAAAGTGGTTGCTTCAATTTCGGATGACTTATTTCTTTATTTCTACTTTTATGTAACTTTGGCAAGATCCATCAGTCTCTCGTTTTGGGGATATTTCATCAGAATCACTCTATATATGCACATTTTTGGCTATAAACCCAAAATGCCGCTTTTGTGAAACTACCAGTATGACCAGTAATCGCCTCTGTTTGTTTTCACGTAGAGTCTCTGTCCTCCTGCTGTTGCTCTGGTCAGACGCCCTGGACTGCCAACACCCAACTGACCACAGGCAGGTGAGGAGCAGTTGTGTAGCAGGCGGTGTTACTGGGTAACAGACAAATCTGTGATCTCACATCTGTTTAACACCCTCATGAACATGACGCTAGACCTCCCATGAATGTTTCCAGGAATTTTTCTTTTTGTTGTTTTTATCTATCAAGTCTAATCGCACAGTTAGCACAGGCTAGAGGAACGCTCGTCTAGTGGGAGACGGCATGCATGATCGTGTCTTGTTAGCAAAGCCAAACGCCAACCTAAGCTCGACACTTTCATTCCTGCTTCTTCAGTGAGAGTGTCCACAGGGGGAACCTGACCGGGCTGCTAATCTGTTAACACGTCACGAGAGCAGGAGTGAAAAGTTCTCTTGGTTGCAGTGAAACGGAGAGGGCTTATGTCAGCTGTCAGCAAGTCACCTCTTGACCTCTGAAACAGCAGGAAGCACATGGAAGAAACCAATGGGTGCACCTTGTGGCTGAAGCTGACAGATACAACTATCAGGTCAGGGTGTGGAGGGGGTGGAGGGTGGAAGGGTGCGAGTCGGCTCCATGTGTTTCCGCCGGGAGTCCAGCTGTGTGACCTATGGTTGACCTGAGAGATGACAGTGGCGTTGAGTTACAAAGGCTGAAGCAGGGTAGAAGAGGCGGTGGTGGGGGGCTGAGGTCTCTCTGAATAGCTGCACAGGCTGATTGACAGGGGAAGAACCTCCTGCCAACTCTCCCCACTGCTTGTGTATTCTCTTTCCATCCGCTGAAAGTCAAAGGCAGCTGAGCTTTTACTACGGCCATGTGTTTGCCCAGAGAGGTTGCTGTGAATGGAGACAAAGTGCCCCTTAAAGAGCAGGATTTCCACGCGGCTCCACGGATAAAGCCGGTTTGGCACAGGGCTTCCCCTGGCAGGTTCCTCAAACAGAGAGTGCAGTGATCACTGCTAATACGTCCCTGGCAAAGCTGCACAGAGGGATAGAGTCAACAGGGAGAAATTCAGGTAGCCAATAGGGGATGGGCCATTAACAGACACCCACTAATCAGCCAGATCTGGGCTTTATAACCGTGAACGGAGGTCTGTTTCATGGACAGTGGTGGGAGGTGCAGAGGCAGGACAGTCATGTTGATGAGATGAGGTCACTGACTTGTGGCCATGATCTGGGGAGATTAAAGTCTTCTTGGTGGAGGCTTTCCATCAATCCTTGGCATTCATTATTTTTGTCATTATCCCACTTCTTTGCGCTCTGTGGTGTCGCTAATCGCGGTTGTTTCATCTCCATGCAGGTTACTCAGAGGGCAGAGCCCCAACAGGAGTTCAGGGCAGAGCACGGAGAAATTCAGGGCTCCTGGGGCGCCTGGGGGCCCTGGTCAGCCTGCTCCCGGACATGTGGAAAAGGGGTACAAGAGCAAAGCAGGCCCTGTCTGCCTGTTTACACTCCATCCCAGTACCCCTCCACAAGAGCTGGTGCTCACCCCCGACAATCAGACCATGTTATTTCAGCCCTACGGCCAACAGTCCCTCTGCACACAAGCAGGCTCTCCAACAGCAGCAGTCGTGGAGAGCACAGGCAGGACAAGGAGACCCGGCCTGGTGGACGCAGGTGCTGTAACTCACTTTAAGGCGTGATGGAATTGGTTTTAAGCTGCAAAACAAACTGAGCCTTTGACTTGGTCATAGATGGTTGGAAGGAATCACTCAAAAAAGGATGGAGAAACAAGCACAAGGGGTCAATAAATGCTTTAATGAATATGAAAATTATGTACTGTGGCTTTTACTGTCACCAGATTCCAAACAAGTTGAACTCCCATGGGAGGTTTTGGGCCTATGTTTTAACTTACCTATTTTATCTTTTTTTTTATTCATAGCTAGTTATTTAACCTGAGCGTTACATTTTACGCACTAAATAAATACTGTGAAAAAAACTGTCCCTTTCTATTGAAAGTAATTTGATTACCATGATGGTCAACAAAGAACTTTTTTTCAGAAATACGTCTCTTGTCTTTGTGGAGATCTGTGAGTCCTTAAAGAGCCTCTATAGCTGTGCTGCATGCTGAGCAGCCTGGACTCTTTTCTGCCATCGCTGTGGGCCATCTGACTGCCCTTCAGCAGAGAGCTTGTCTTGTGTGGATGGAGTCAAAGGCTCGGCTTGTGCTTGGCAGCTTGGTGACCTCCTTCCTGTTGTGCTTGCCTTTAAACAAATAGCACTGACAGCTGAGTAATGGGAGCTTGTTTGAGTAGAAATCTAAGGAGCCAAATAACGACAAAAGCTCCCTGAATTCTGCTACTGGGATCTGGACGCCTCTCAAAAAGTCGTAGTTCGGATGAATGGCCATGAGAGTGACTTCAGTCAAAGAAGAAATTTAGCTAAAACATGAAAAAGATGTTGCTCAGATATACTTGATGGCCTCTGTTGTGCAAAGTTGATGATTTGATAATTGATTTTAGGGGTGTAAGTAGACAGACAATAGTCAGATTCACTTCTATTTTAGTTAACATGGACATTTTCAGTAGTTTAGATAGAGGAGATGGAGAAGTAGTTGATCTCTTCATGTTTGTCTCTTCAGGAGGGTGACTCACATCGTCCCGGGGAGGTATGGCTACGGGAGAGCCCCTTATGTTGCTCCACTGCAGACGGATACAGGCCAGCGCTCTGGGACGGTTCACCCCCAAAGACAGAGACGCTCCGCTGCGGCCGGTGCCCACCACCCTGCAGCGAGAGGCCGCGGTGGCCACAGGTCAAACAACCCGGACCTCTCAAACGACGTCCGTCGCTACAGCAGACCCTACACGCAGCCCAGGGCACAGCAGCCTAAAAATAACCAAGTCTGGGCCCCCCTCTACCAACCTAGTTCAACCAGCCAGGGGCCACACCCACAGTCAGGCAGCCTGGTGGCGTCTGGACCCCAGCAGCAACAGGAGAGACCCTACAACCCCCTGCCCGCCTCCCACTGTGCAGGGGAGCATGTTCACTACAGGATCTGCAACAGTAACGTAGGCACCTTCTTTGGCATCTAATGGATAAACAACAGTAACAAAATACAAGCTTTTATAGCCTGTATTTACTTTTATTCCAGGATCTGCAATGAAGAAAAATCCTCTAAATTTTCTTCCCGTAGACATTGCTTTTCTGCCACGGCTCAGCTTGCACAGTCCGACCACAACTTGAAGGCTTTTTTTTTGTTTTTGCCACAAAATTTGAATGTGAAAACGGCTCGAGAGACAGAGCTCCATTGTGTTCTAGAAACTAAACAAAACACGAGAGCCACAGCATCACACAAGGTGTCATGTCCCATCATTATAAACCTTGACTAAAACTGGCAAATAGCCTACTTAAGATTTTTAAGCATTATTTTATAGTAAAGCTCTAAAATATATACACTGATTTTTATTATCTACTGGCAACTTCTGCAAAAAATACTGACTCTGGGAATCTTACCTGTTAAGCCCCATCTGTAATGCACAAGTGCATGATGGGCTTTGCTTATCTGATCCGAGGTTACGGAGTCCACCCTGTGCATTAAAATAAATTCAAACAGTGTCTGGTTCTGTATATTGTCTCTGGAGTGTGATGACACTGATATTCAAGCAAAGTAAAGCAGAGCAGGGGCTTGTTTAGACAAAAGAAGATAGAGAGAAATGTCAGGGGGGTTGACTTTCACTGGCGAGCCTTCGTAAATACTGGAATCTCACTACTTTTGGCAAGAAAGCCTGAGCTACAAATGGGGTGGGGGAGTTAAAACAGTTAAAACGGAGAAGGTCCTCTGCAGCAGCCAATCAGTTGTGACAAAGAGAAATGTGATCTAACTGTAGTTACTAAAAGGTTTACATTTTAGACTGTGTCTTTTCGGAAAATAAATGTGTGTGCGTGTTTATGTGTGTGTCGGGTCCATCCTCAGGCCTGTCCTCCATCCAGCAGACACATCAGGGCTGTTCAGTGTTCTTCATACAACAACAAACCTTTCATGGGCAGACTGTACGAGTGGGAACCTTTCAATGAAGGTAGGTTGTCTGTATTTGTATATATACTGTTTATACTGTTATAATGTATGTAATATTATTTTCATTCTTATTTAGACCAAATCGTAACAACGTGAGTTTGCTGCTGTCTTTTTTTTTCCCTTTGAACCCCAGGTAGAGCAACTTCACTGTTGTTGCTGCTGACAGCTAATGAGTATTAAAAGAAATGAGCATTAACCAATAAACAAAAAAAAAGTTGCAATAATAAAATGAACATTTAAATGAAAAGTTCTTATGTTCATAATGGTAAACAGTTATGAAAATCTTAAATCTTACATAAAAGCAATAACAAAAAGAATAAATGAATGTGCTCAGATGTCTGACAAGGTCAGGATCCTAACCTGAAAAGTTTTCAATCTTAAGGTCACACGTACTTCATAGTTTATCAGATTTTCCCTGTCGGGTTCATCTCCAGCTGCCTGACCTGTGACCTAAATGAGCCGAGGTGTCTGGTGATGTAAGCACTGCAGAATGTCACCTGTCTGTGGGCTCACTGATAAATGTTCATTCATACAAACTCTCTGACCTTACTTGCCTGACGTATCCGGGCAACAGTCAAAACACCTCTTGAAATTGCCGTTTCTCTGAGAACAGTAATGGAAGTACAGTCTGCAAATTAATATCCTGTCATACAGATTTGTATTTTGAGATCTCGTCTTTTGTGCTGCGGCACTGAGTGACAGGTAATGCAGATGTAAAGATTAAATAAGCTCAGGTGAATATACGAGGTTGAGTTTGGATGATTAGACACCCATCTTGAACAGTGCTTAAACATAACCTTGTAGCTCTGCTCTTTCTTTCAGGCTATAGTATATCTAATTGACAAAGCACCTGAACAGAGCAGAGATCACGATCCGTTGTGCTCACTCTCATCTGTTTCCATGTCAAATGAAACGGGAATACATCTGGTGTTATTTTGTTATATTATTGCGCACTGATAGTAATGTTTTTATAATACATACGGACATTTGCCACTCAGTTCCCAGCGATCAGCACTGTGAACTCAACTGCCGGGCCGTCGGCTTCAGGTTCTACGTGCGCCAGTCGGACTCGGTGATCGATGGGACGCCGTGTGGGCAGAATGATACTTCTCTCTGTGTGGCGGGAAAGTGTACGGTAGGCCACTGTATACACTTTTTTTTTTTTAATAAAAACACCCACGAGAGGATTTTATCTTTATCTATCTTTATGACCAGCATTATGCTTCATACAGTTCTGTGTCTTCACAGAAATATCTTTTTCATCTCAGTCATACTTTTTTTACATCATTACAACTGTTTGTTGCTGAGTCCTCGCCAATGAAATTTATGAAGCTTTATTTATTTGTGGATTTGATTTGGAATAAGGAAAGTAAACCATGACCATACTCTAACCCAGACATTGTGAGGATCTCCATAAAATCAACACACCTTTAAATGTCACGTCATAAAAGTATAAAACCTGGAAAGTTAATCTCTCGTATACAGAAACATTTTAGCGACTTCAGGCAGTTCTGGTGTGATGATGGTTCAGACCAGCAGAGGGAAGCATTGCACCACCGTATCAGCTTTACATGTGCAATGTGGAGGAGTGAAGTGGAGGTCAGGAGGAAGTATTTACCCCCTTGGGCCAAAGCTGGAGATCTGGGATCTCGATGTAGGACATATTTGTACTTCTGAACCCGTTTCTAAAACACACCATGAAAACACACTTGTGAGCGCAGAGTTTGGAGAGACAGAAGTCGCCGTGTGGGCTCATGGCTGGCCATGTATTCACTGTGCTGGATTCATTTTAACATTCTTTTGATCAGGATTTAACTCGAAGAAATATGTTGGAGACAGTCTCTTATTTCCAGTGGCTCGTGGTGACCTCGCTCTGTTAACCCCGTGTATTTCCCATGTGTTTAATCCGGCTACAATCTTTGCGACATTAAGATTTAATCAAGATAAAAAGCCCTCTGATCTCTTACTTTGGCCTTGATCACATTTCCACTGCTAACACACACACGACATGCGCAATCCTTCACATGGGCAGGGTTGAACTATTATTTATAATGGGAAGGAAAATGGTTTATGAGTCTAAATCAAGCAATTACACAAAAAGGATTGATCTGTAGGTGTCTGTAGTTTATTTTCCTGCCTCCCTCTTTGCTGGATGAGAATCTGAGGGTCCAAACACATCAGCAGGCTTTCAGAAAGGAGAAGATTTTTCTCATCACTCTCTTCCCACTGAGATTTTCTCAGCTGGTCCGGCCATTTTAACAGGAGATTCCCCCAGCTGCAAGCCAAGAAATAATGTAAAAACATCTGGATAATTTAATTTAAATCAGAACTGCTCTCATCATTGAAGTTTTTTAAAAAAATTTTTTCATGATGGGAATTTATAAATGTTTTGTTGTTGGCGCTGCGGGTTCTGCTTTCTGCTCCGGGGCCGAGAGCGGCCGGCAGATACATATCATGACATGTGGAATACGCATAACGCTCAAAGCAAGAGATCTCATTGCAAGCATATCGATAAAAAAGACGGGAGGAGGCTGTGCCGCAAGCAGGAGTGAGCAGCTATTCATCAGCAGGAGCAACAGCAGCGTGGAGCAGGAAGGAACTGCGGGGAAGAAAGAGGAGTTGGCAGCTCAAGCAGACTGTTTGAAGTGTCAGTCATCATTGGTGCCTGTTTGAATCAGCTGATGGTCAGCTGGTTCAGTGCACTCTGCTTGACCTAACATGATACTGCTCAGCTTGTCAGAGTGCTACAATAAGTGATCTTAAATTGATTAAATTAGTGTGCCAACAGGCTGAGCTAAGATGGTGAACTCAGTAAAAATTATCACCTAATATATCAGCATTTTGTCCTTTGATTGTGTGCATTTTACGCGATGACATCAGCATTACTTACAAATGCCACAGAGCCGCTAGATTACAGTCTGTACGACAGGCTTGTTAAATGGTTACACAATATTACTGACCACCATAATAATCTTTAATAATTCGGGCTAAAAAAGCAGTTATTTAACTATTTCCTCCCTGTGATGTGTAATTGCCAGTCTGGGAATATTTTACATTAATAGCTTTGATCACAGTTTTGATCCATTTTTGAGAGATGCCGCATCGCACTCTGACATGTTGTTACATCATGCAGGGTTCATGTGGAGTCAGTGCGACGTTTGATGTGGCCCTGGTGACTTCCAGCTCAGTCCAGGAGCCAATCAGCCACTCTGCTCAGTGGATGAGGATGAAGTGCAGCAGTAAGGTCCAGTGTAGAGTGCGTGTTAAACTGTTTGATGGTCTCTAGTATCGGGATCACAGGAATATCATATCTCCAGCATTTTGAACTCTGGGAGAGTGAAGCTGTGTGAGTGAATTTTAGTGGGTCACTTTATACAGTATTTTACAACATATTTCACAAATTCATTTCATAAGACTGTGGTTTTCAGTTGTTTGTCTATGGTGAGTCCTGTGGTAGTGGAAACCAGACTGTTTAGTCCTCCTCTGACCTGACGAACAACAGCGACAGACCAAGATGGATATTATTTTTTGGTTCATATGAGAAAGCTGTGATGGAAAAATCATGAAGTTTGATCCCTGTTTGTGTGGTTGTTATGGCAATACCCTGTACAGCTCTGGTTTTCACTGCGCTCTTTGTCACATCTCCTACAGAAACTGTGTGTGGTCTTTTTGGGTTATTTTCACCGGTTATTTTCCAGACCAGTAATGGCGACAAGGTAAAAACTAAAATGATATAAACCTTAAGTGCAATTGTCTAAACAATAGTCTATTTAAGTCCTAATGAACAGGAATAAAACACCGCTACACTTGTTGGATCAGTCAGTATCTCACATACAGCTTCTGTACAAACTGGTGCACGTCCCCGAGGCCCTGAGAAATGATAGCCTCCGATCTACCTGGCACTTCTCTGATTTGAATCAGAGCCAAACCATACAATAATTTCTTTCTAATTATTCAAACAGAGGGGATCCAGCAGGACGGAGCCTGTCCTTGAGTAGCACAGAATTACATTACATTTTTCTGGAAGCCCAAAACACTGATGACATTGTCAAGATCGAATTATTATTTTTGAAAGTTTGTTGTTTGTAGACTGATGGTTTATCCTTTATTCAAATTGATTTCTATAAACTGTATTCATCATTTGAACCCCTGCTGCTGCACGGCTATTGAAAGCATGCAGACAAAATACTATCCAACTTTCCAGAAGATGGATGGATGATTATGTATGCCGTACCCTTAATACAGAGAGAATCTGTCACACATAAAAAAGACTGAATTCATCTTTCTTACATATTTCATTTGCCACTTTGTACCATTTGCCACTTTTGTTATTCATTTAAAGTCCTCAGTGTGTGGAATATTACAGTGCCGATGAAGAAATGATTGCCTCTCCTTGCCTTGCAGATTGTTTATAACAATGCCTTAAGCTTTTTTTTTTTATCTGACTTACACACTCTCTCTACAGGTAGACTTGTAGAGCTGTGTTTATTAAAGCTGGAGGAGCTGCATGCTGTGTGTTTGTGTGAATGTATGATTGTGTGTCTGCACAGATGTGGTCATTAAGCAAACTGTGCATGTATTCTAAGAATATTTATTTTCATGATCTTGGTGTGATGGTGTTTCAGCACGTTTACAAACCGGTGCATGTATACACACACACACACACACATTACATGTGACTTTTGGACGGTGAGTGAATTAGAGAGAAACTGAACAGTGTTGTGAGCTTTCATTTTACTCACACAATATAGCAGCTCAGATTCCTCTGTGAGTTATTTGCCTTTGCAGTAGTGTCTGGAGGTAATTTTATTTTGGGCTTTAATATCAGTCCTGTTATGGTTCACTGCTGTCGGTTGTGGTATTGAACCAAATTTTAGATACTGAATCATGATAATGAAAAATTAATTCAAAACATTTTTACTGTACTCTTGTTTTAGAGGGAAATGTGCCTTGATTATGTTTTCATTTCAAAGTTCCATTTCCTACACCAATCCATAGAGCGTGTGCACTTTTTGCGGCCATGCACTGTTGCTGATTACAGGAGGAAACACTGTTTGCCCTACCACTGCCTACCACACAGCCCACAGTTTGTGTGGTCCCTGATACTTCTCCCTGACATCTTTCATGCTGCGTGAATAACAACCTAGACCTGTTCATTCGACCTTTGGCCCCTGATGCCACTCCCGGTCTCCATCTCATATTTCCGACTCTGACAAAGTGACACCCTCAGATTGGGCTGTTAGAGAGACTCATGTCTGTCAGGTTTTACAGCCAAAACTAATGAGGCAAATCAAGATCTTTTAAGGTCAGTACCATGTAGTTTTGGACTTCAGCAGTGCCTCGGCTTTTGTCTCATGGACAACTGGTGTGAATTCATCCTCATCTCACTGCCTGGACCTCAGCCCAGCCACAATTGTGCGCTATATTTTCACATTCATGCTTGTCCCGAACTGTCTGAGGTGGATTTTGGGGGGGGGGGTTCAGTGCTTGTGTTTAATAAAAGGTCTGGAAAGTATAGTAAGAGAATATGGCAGATTTCATAGTTTCTCTGCTGTTTTTCCACACTGGTGTATTTTGTGCACACACAGATTTGAATGGCCCGTTAATGCTTTTTATTCCATTTTAGTGTCTGTGCTGACTCGCAGACAGTCTGCATCCTGAACTTTAGGCAAGCCAAACAGTTGCTCACTTGTTCAGGGCTCTCAGCTCTCTTTGCTGCTGGGCTGTATTTTCCTTCATGATTCGTCCTTCCTCCGATGGCTCCAAGGAGCTGCTTCAAAACTGCTGAGTAGTACTGCACTCTTGATTGGATGGCTCAGCAAACAACCGATGAAATAAATGGGTTTGGACTGCGGTGCATTTCTTGTATCTATTTGTCTACATAAAATGGAAAACAAAGCACTTTTGTCACTGTCGTTTCCAAGAGAGATTTTTTATTGATGCTGAGACTGTAGGAATGACGAGTGCTGGACAGATTCATCTCAGTAACTTCAAAGTCAGCCCCTTTATGCGAGAAGTTAAGATGGTCCCTGTACATTAGTTTAATGATTTTGGCTAAAAAATGGATCAGTGGTATTTCAAACACTTTCCCTTCATTAGTGGAACATCTTAGCACAACCTTTTGTAGCAGAACTCACTCACCTGACACTTCCATTGAATAAAACCTATCATAAAAATAGATTTATATACCATGAAAAGTTTTATTCCATTCTGGGTCAAACAACCACAGCGCCAGTTCCTCACTAAAATATGACGTGATCTGTTTTATCATATAGAAGTTATTTTTTATTGCCTTATATCATATGTTGCATATTACCTTAGAGGGAAAGCACTGCGTCATTTAAGCGAAATCAAAGCACTATGAACAACCATGATTTGTATTGTAGTTATGTCAAATATATTCTGATACCCTTTGATCAGCTTCTTTAGGATCAACATTTGTCTTTTAAAATGTGGAGGCGCTTAATATTTCTTATGAATCACATTTGTACAGGATGTTGAACATGTTGAAAAAGCCAGCTCTGGGGCACCGAAACCCCCTTGAATGTGGTTACTTATTTCAGATGAACAGTGGGGAAGAAAGATCCCTTTATGGTCTAATTTCCATTCAGCTGCGATTTCTCTCTCTCTTTATACTGAGCAAGGGCATTTGAGAAGGGTGTGTGTATTTTTTTTAGAGGTGATCACTGACCACACACTTCTCTGCTGGCAGTAGCGGGCCCAACTAAAAGCAAAAAATCTATCCAACACGCACTATTCTACGCCCGGTGGTGTGTTTGCACTACTTCCCACTTCCCTTCGCAGTTAGGTGGGAGAGACGATGATGAAACAACAGGTACAGCAGTTATGACAGCTGAAGTGGAAGCTGGTTTGATGCATGTGGATGATGAACGTGCCAAAAATAGAAGGAGCACAAATGTTTTCATTCAGGTTCCACTTGCATTAATGCTTGCTGATAAGCAGCGCGACATTGAACAGACAGATTTCGGCATGGATTTTGACGTACTGTTCTCTCTCAATAAAGATGACAGATAGAACGAGGCTGCGTCCGAGTCAGTGCAGTGTCGGGGTTTCAGCCGCAGCTTCTCTCTCTCTCTCTCTCTCTGGTTGGCATTTTTCCCAGCACCCAGAGCGCAGCTCAGGCCCAAACTCATCAAACAACATCCTAGGCCACTCCTCACTTCTCTCCTCTGACAGCTGCATCTGTTTTATGCATTCGCCGCTGTAGTGGACAGGCAGACTTGTTAAAAGGGGGATGAGTGCTTTGAAATACAGCCTGCCTGGCAGAGACTGGTGGAGATACCTCAGTCCCAACTCTCACGACAAGCCCCAGCTGCACGCTCACAGGGTGTTCCCCACCATTACCCACTGCAGATGGTTAGAGATTCATGTCAGCACGGCCTGTCTTCAGTTACACATACACTAACAGTTCTTAGGGACGAAAGATGCTGTCTTTGCAATTAGTACTTGTGACGTCAGTGTAGGGATTTCAACTGACAGGGTGACAGTCAGTCCACCAGCTTGAGATTATAATTTCTAAGTATCTCTCAGGTGGACTGTCATGAAATCTTGTGTCGATGTTCATGGCTCCCAGATGATGTATCCTGATGACTTTGGTGAGCCCCATCACTTTTCCTGTTACACCAGCACAAAGTTTAAGGTTTAACTGAAATGGCAGGACACGATAGGGTGGATTGCCCTGAAAGTTTCTGTAGATTACCCTCAGGATGAATGGAAATTATTTTGGTGTTCTGCTGACATTTTATCTAGCAACATCATCTAATACTTAGAAACAGATACCTGTAAAACTAACAGCATTCCCATCAGCATGTAAGCTTGGTCATTTTGGCTCAGAGTACAGCCTCACAGAGCCACTAGCATAACTGTAGACTTTTAGTCTTGTTAAATTAAAATCAGACAGTTTGTCCACACATGTTGCACAACAGCACTTTCTGAAGTCAGTTTTTGAATGCACGCAATTTCTCTTGGAAGTGCGAGTGGTGCAGTTTGCCAGTGGGCATTTTAAAGTGTAATGAAGTTATACACTGGGTTTGTCTGTAATGAAAAGATAAATGAACAAAAATATAGGTTTTAATGTGACGCTGAGTTAATCCTCACAGATACTGTTCCTCCACAGGGAGCCAAAGATCAGGTTCAGCTACAGAGCAAGTTAGCAGACATACAGTATCCTGCTTAATGACACTTGTTAGGGCACCTGTTGCTGTCAAGAGGGCCTGAACATGGGAATTCCAGTTGGAGGAAAGATGTGACGGAGATGACAGATTGATGTCTTAGTTTGGCCGAAACGTCCTGAATCTTAACGGGCCCTGCTCTCCTCATTTCTGGCTCTCACTGGCCCATGAAACTCCAGTAGGCTCGAGAGCTCAGGGTTTGAGGGTCAGACACTTGTTCTGCACTGCCACATCTCTTTTGGGCTCTGCTACAGCTCATAAAGTCTGTCTTCAGGAGACAGGGGAGTGTTTAACCTTGTGAGCGGGGCCTCCATCAAGCTGTGAAAAAGCAACGTGTCTGGATTTGATGTGTTTCCAACACACTGCCGGTTCCTGTCGTTTTCATGTGGTCTGTTAATATCCCCTGAAACATGGTTGGCTTTTCTCCCCCCCAGTCCTGCTTTTCTTTACTCACAAACTGGTTTAAATGAATGTTTATGTGCCACGCAGTGGTTACTTTCATACTTTTTCATGGTGCCACACAGGACTCTTGGTGGACCAAAAGACGGGCAATATTCAGCTGTGTTGAACTTCCATTTCCTGATCGCATTCTGGCAGTTGAGCACAACAACAGCTGGGCCAGCACTTTCAAATACTGGTGTCAGCAAAAATAAAGAAAGTGTTTGCACAGTCAGATTCATATGTGTCTCTTATTTATTGTCAGCCTTGGTCTAAATTGCCATTACAAAAAGTTTCACATTATGCATGGATCATGGATGTTTTGTTCCCCAGTGGAGCAAAAAATGGGAACATTTCAAGTTTAAAATGTGAAAGATTAAGTTGTTGTATTCAATATTTCTAACTATTAGCATTTTGCTCTGTTATATACACTGAACATCTGTTCTATGAAGCTTTTCAGTAGTCACTGTGTAGCACTCTTTAGCCATTTCTCGCTATGATCATCTCTCATCTCTCTGAATCAGTGACAGATGATGTACAGTGAGTGAGGTGGATGACACACAACAGGCGGAGCTCTGCTGCGGAGAGTGTTTCAAGGACAGGGAGCGAGTCCCAGTTTCCGGTCTTGGAGGCAGATTTATGAGGGTATACTACACGGATACAAGGCTGTATTTTTAGCACTCAGCGGTCACACAGGTCTTCCCCAGACAGACGGCTGTTGACAGTGATTGGCCTCTTTCTGGGTGGCTGTCAATTGAAGAGACAGTTGAGCACATTTTATGCTTCATCGGTTTGTTTGGAATGTCAGAGATCTGGAGCTCTCAATGTGTGGTCAATGCTCAGCGGGCAGCAGGAAATTAGGGTCATTTGAGAATAAGATAAGAAACGTAGGTGCGAGAGGATGTCGCACCTTCGTGAGTGTTTAAAATTTTAAAAAATAAAAAAAAATAACTACTAAATGTGTCTTCGTGACTTATAAATGCCTATTTATAAATGTGTGTTTTTGTGTCAGCATGTGTTCGTGTGTGTGCATCTAAATGTGTGAATCTGTTGAGATTACGAAAGTGTGTTTGTGCTGTCGGTTCGCTGCTGCTCAGGGTCGAGCTCCATTGTAAATTAGACTCTTATCTGATGGCATTTAACAGCTTTATTGACAAAAAGCCTCAAGCAGGTGTATAAAGACATTAAACACAGAAACGAAGGACTTCACGCAGAGCATATTTGTTCATCATCTGGTCAGTCAGTTGGTGTTTTGTGCTTATTGAGTGAATCGGAGGCTCGACAAGCTGTTCATAGATTTCTGGTTCTTTTGGACATCAGTTGTATCTGTTGTTATGGTTCATCCCGAGAGCTTAATTTATTCAAATTGTTTAACCCTCTAGGTTCCTGATCACACCAGCATGTCCAATACAGGATGTCAAAGTGAAAAAATTGTAATCTTATATAAATATAGGTTATGGTATATATTTTTTAAAGGCAAAAGGAAAGCTATTCACAAACAGAATACTCTTCAGGGATGATTTTTGTTTAGGATTGTTTCTGTTAATACTCTGTCTCCTCTGTAATACAGTCTTGCCGTGGGTACAGTGCCTTGTACCTCACAGTTTTAATAAGCAACACAACAACAGCAAAACTGCATATTTCCCTTCTCACAAAACAATTGCAACCTCCTTGCATCATCCACTTTTGGTCAGAGCAGAGCAAGCCATCAACCAATTCACTTGTATTGTTTGAGCCCCTGTGAAGTGAAAACAATGCAGCATGTTGAACTAAACACTTTGGTGTGTTTCACAGTATTATGACTAAAAGACAGAATGACAAATGATAATTAAAGTACACCATCCAAGCACTGATTGGTTTGGGGAATGGAGACATCAAATACACTGATCCCACGGTGACATCGTTTTGAGATTTTAACCGCACGGGGAAACTGGAAGTGAATCGGAGGAATAGTGTGGGAATAAAAAGCAGACTTTTTCGCCAAAGCTCTATTTAGTATGTCAAGACATGCGGTGTGTGATTTATGTGCCACAGATATGTTTTTATTCCATTCAAACACCTCAGGCGGAGATGGGGAATGAATCACTGGTATCAGCTGCTGCAGTGTTTGGTTGAAGTGAAACTCTGCATGCAGTACCTGCACACTTGACTCAGGGATGGCACACGGTGGGAGACCTCTGATGCACAGTTACCCTTACAGATCTCTTCTGCAGATTTTTTCATCTGCCGTCAGCTGTTTAGATTGAAGCGTGGGACAAATAGAAACGGCTGCTTTTCTCAGCCACGCCTTGCCCCTCCCAGCCCGAATCCCTCTCGACCTGCTTTATTCATTAACCTGCCTTCCTGCCTTTTTCAGTAAAATACATTTCGCAAAGGAAACAATCATGAGACCTACATGTCTGGCCTCGCTGACTAATATGTATCCCAGATGCACAAAAATAATGTGTTTTCTCTTCCTACTTTCTGCCCTTTCTTAACTTTTGCTGATGTAGTTTACAGATTTAGTGTGTGGACCCTTCAGAAGAGGCGGATACAATAAATGGAGATGTTGGGATGCGATCGAAAAGCAGTAGAGATTTGTTCAAGATTGTGAACATGCAGGACTGCCAATATGTTGTGGACAAAATCCCTGCATCCTCTGCTCTCATCCTTCAGTTTGAGTATGTATGAAGCATGATGTAAGGCAGATTATCGACGGAGGCGTCACAGCTGCCAGGTAGAGTTTCTCGCTGAGGCCACACCCGCCGAAAATGTTTGCAGTTGTGGTTCCGCTAATGAGCTTTGGATGTAAAGGTCCTTCTAAAAGCAAATACCAAGAAAGACTGGAAGGTGGCTGAGAACAAGAACACGCGCTGAATACAGCTATTGTATGAGCGTGTGTCTTCCGGACCCTGACGGCGTACAGCAGTGTTGGGCCCACCTGCTGTAGAGCCTGACTCTGATGTGTGTGGGTTGGCGACGGGCGGAATCAGGCGCCTGGAGCCAAGGTTGCTTCAGGGCTGACCCATTTGTTGAAGGAAACAAAGACCCAGGGGTGCACTGGAGAGTCAGTCTGGCCCCGCCCGACCTCTGGGCGCTATGTCTCCATAATGAGATCTGTCCGGATCGGAGGCAGATCAGGGGAACGGGAGACGGTGTCTGCCGGTTCACCGTGACGGATGGACTGCTGAAAAGAGCCTTTCTCTTCCAACGTGTCTGCAGCTGTGCTGTGTGGACTCTTGTTGCTTGGCTGCTTGCTGTGCAGACTGTAGATGCTGCTTCAGTGTCTGTGTGTGTGTGTGTGTGTGTGTATGTGTGTGTGTGTGAGGTGATGGGGGTGGAGGATGAGGGGTTTAACTGTGAACACAAAGCTGATTGAGTAAGCCATTCATAATTTCACTGTTGTGCAGCTTTGTTTTGAGAAAGACACATGCTACTGGCAGGCTGAAGTAGGAGTGATAGATTTTTCTATTTGTGTGTGTGTAGGTGTGTGTGTGTGTGTGCATGCCTGTGTGTGTCTCAGCTGACACTGTTCCAACAAAAGCCAAGCCAATTGCAGGTGTGGAGATATTTGTTTCTTGCCTCTCTTCCCTGTGCTCACTGCCTCTGCTCGCTCTGTGAAACAGCTTTACAGATTATTAGGAAAGGTGGCAGGGTGTGATTGTGTCAACATGCATATCTTTACCTAGCGAATATTTGGCAATCTGTTCACCTGACTTGTTAACACGTGCGAGTGCACATAAATCTAAAGTCCCAAGCTTCACAGAAGCTGTTCGTTTTAGTGGGGATTTAGTGGGGAAGATTACTGTGAGCTGGTGTTTAAAACATGGCAAAATCATATTCTCCTATAGGGACCTACTGGAGTAATTGTGACATCCTCTCAGGACCTGAGATTTTGTCTTTTACTATTTTCATA
>JAVQJZ010042240.1:0-14187 GCA_036025355.1 Leiopotherapon unicolor | reverse complement strand
AAAATCCTGATCTGTAAAGAAACTATATTAGTAGTTGATGTAAAAAGGAAATACTCGTAAAGTGTAAGTAACTCAAATTTGTCCTTCAGTAAATGCACCTTCCATGACTGCAGTATATTCATATACTCTGCAACAATATAAGGAAGCAAATCAATTCTGACCTATAAAGGATTAGCACGCATTCAGTGCATGATTATAAAATCACAATAACATCACCCTCCATCGTCACACTCGCAAACATCCAAACCCAGCTGACACACCCTTTCCTGCACAGTGGACCGCAGATAAGCTGCTCCCAGCGGGGAACCCACTGCAGGAACACAGAGCAACACACACACACACACACACACACACACAATTGTTCAGATCTGTAGAGTTTCTCTGCTTTAACATCGGTCCTACACTCAGACTTTCTCCTCTTTTCTTGTTTCTCCGTCTCTTTTCTAACTTTTTCTTTCTCCCCCCTGTCTGACTCCCTCCGTCGTCAGCAGGAAGCCCAACAGGATGCAGAGAGCGAGTGGAGCAGGAATGATAGGACAATGGGAAGCAAGCTGTCACCGAACCCTCACACAAAACACACACACACTCACAGGCCACATACACTCAGAAAGGAGCGGGAGAGAAACGAGGTGGGGTGGGGTGGGGTGAGGTGGGGGGGCGATGGAAAAGTAAGGTGTCCCGGTCACTGGGACATCCTGTTTCCAACATGAAGTCATCACATCCTCCAGATACAGAGGTGGCTTGTGGGAAGGCGCATGAACATTTACTGTTAGTTACTGAAGTCAAACAGTCGAATCCCTTTTTATTTAAACAGAAACAACAACTGCTGCTGCTGTAAAGCTCCTGATCAACAGATTCAGCTGACATCAGGCTGCAGGCCTCGTCTCGGACAGGCTTTTCACCAGCCCTCGCAGCCCTCAGCTGCCTGGTTGGAAAGCTACATGAAGACGGTCCATTTCTAACCCAACTAAAAAACATCTCCACGCCCCCTTCCTTCCTGCCAAGCCCCAAGGCTAAAGACAGGAACTGACCTCGTAAAGAAACAGGAAGTGATGAAGTCCAGCCTTGGACAGACTAATAGCGCTCACCCCCCATCCGACCCTCAAAATTCCACGACATCTCCTTCACACACACACCCTCCCTTGCATCTTCTCTTGAAATCAGTAGTGAAATAAACATTAAAGTTGATTATTTATATCAGCAGAGGTGTGATCTTGCAAGCTCCCTGGAGCCTGTCGTAGGGATAAACACCTCTGCTAGTCTGACCACATTACAAGCCACAGAAACATCTCAGATAGATGAGCACGAAGAGGAAACATCCAGCCCTGCCTTTTTCCTCAAGGTGGTTTCCTGTCGGCACACTGCCAGATAAATCAGAGTCACATTTGGTGAAGGAAAATGCTGCCTCTGGAGCGAGCTGAACAGTCTGACAGACGCGAGGCCTCGAGCCCAAATTAGTTTTGATGACACTCACAAAGAACAGTTGATCCCAGATGACGCAGTCAGCCTTTGCCACAAATCCAGATCCCTTCAAGTTACAGCTTGACCTCTAGATGTTTCAATAAATGTTCTCTTACTTCAGCCTCACACCTGACGATGCCGGGCCTTCGATCGCAGGAGACTTTAAAGAGAGTGTGACTAAACTCTGGTAAATTCCTCTCTTTCTATATCGCAACATTGGCTGTTTGATTTCTAAATGTCATCCTGTGCGGTCTCCGTCCAGTATGACGAGTGGAAGTACTGGTGAGCTTGATTAACTTCTCACAGGCAACAAACCCAAACTTCCTTTTATCTCAACTGCATACTCTCCACAGTTACCCAATTTTCAAGAACTCTTGAAAAAAAAAAGTCAAACTAGCTCTGACTCTTCTTCTTTCTTCTTTTATCTTAAATGAGCAGAGAGGCCCAGGGGTGGTAGGCTGCTGAAAATAATCCACCCCTGTGTCTGTGTGGTGCTTTCATTGTCCTTTTACCCACCTGGGTTACACTTTCAGTCTCTTTCACACTCACTTCCTCCTCTTATACGGAACAAAACAGAGATAAAAATAATCAGCTTCACAAGAAATTCGCCTCTACATGCTGATGTGTATTATATTTCACCTGGGATTCCCACAGTTTGCTGGTAAAAGCCCAAACACCCCCACCACCACCAACACACACACACACATATAAACACACCTTTCATTCTAACACTTGTGCATCAAACAGAGCAGACTTACCTGTCCTGTTCCTGGGTGAGTCCTGGTGGTTGTTTGTGGCACACACACACAGACACACACACACACAGAGGTGAGCGTGTCAGCGGCTCTGAGGGGAGATGAAGCCGCGCGCTCTGCTGCCGCTGCGCTCGGGACAAGTGAGGAGGAGTGAGCGCGCGCTCGCGTCGTCCGGAAGGCTTCGAGGGGGGGGGGCACGCGCTCAGAGAAGTCCACCCCGGAGGAACGAGCGCGTGCGGCGGACACTGGAGGGGGACTATTGTATTTAATGGGATTGATGAATTAGAAAAAAATATGGAGAAGGATGAAAATTAAGATCCTGTTGAATGTCTCGACTTCAGTCCTCAGCTCGAAACTTAAAAAAAAAAAAAAAAAAAAAAAAAGTATGAAGGCGCAATGACTGGGAGAGGCGACACGCGCACCGCCTGGTGTGAATGACAGGAAGACCGAATGAGATGTGCGATATCCGCGTATACAACAGAGAGAGAAATCAGAAAAAAAAACTACAACGAGACACTTCGAGGGGCTCGTGGTGATTGATCACTTTTGTTTCGGCTGTTATTCGTTTGGTGAAGTCATTGGGTCAATCGATGGATCGTCACCAGGCCGAGCACTTCCAGCTGTCACTGAGGACAGACTGAGATGTCACGATATTGACGATTATCCATTAGGAGTGAACCCACTCTATAAAAAAAGAAAAGAGCGGTGGTGATGGGTCGAGTTTGTTCAGGTCTTTGTCTCCATCTTGTGGCGAATCAGAGAGAAAAGGAAAACTAGGCTGAGTCTCACGGATTAGAAACACATGATGCTCAGAGTGCAGAAATGCACAGTACACAATCCAGTAAAACATACAACTTTACCAAGACAAACACGGGTTTCATTTAGATAACAAAGTAACTTTTTTATTGTATATAAAAATACAAGTTTTTTGTCTTTTTTGATGTCAGCCTCTGAACGGACTGAGGCATAAGTAGTCATGATGCAGTCAACACATATTGGCCCAAACAGACAAATATTCTGCAAAGAAAAAAAACACTTGAATCATGATGATGATGATGATTTATACCAGTGATGGCAGAGTGAACTTCTTCTGCATTCCTGGCATGTAGCATGTAGCATGTAGATGTGTGTGTGTGTGTGTGTGTGTAAGAAAAAAAAAAAAACGTGCAAGATATTCAGAGCGACACTTGCGGCTCAAGAAGGGAAACAAAACCTGATCAATTTCAGTGCAAAATGAGTAACACATTTTAAATATAATATATCCTGGTCGCAAAGCAGCATCAAAACATTAACACTGAAACATAAGATATGCATATTCAAACATTCACTGTAGTGTGTGTTTCTGTGTGTGTGTGTGTGTGTGTGTGTGTGAGAGAGATTGGGCTGTGGTGCGTCACAGCTGGCTCAGCATCTGCAAAAACTTGTGCAAGTTGATTGCGTTATCTCATGTAATGCGTGATGGCTCGCAAGGTATAAAGAAGAGCTGCTTGTAGCCGGGCCTCCATCACTATTAGACTTGCATGAATCTGTAGAAAGAGAGAGAGGGGAAAAAAAGCATACGTCATTACCTTCAGGTTACTAGGTGGCACACTTTCAAGTCCCCTCTGTAATACTTCCTTCTCTAATGACATTTAAAAAAGGAAGGAAAACGAGAGGACGTGGCAAAATGTCAAATGATTCATTCTTTGTTAAGGAGGTGCAAGAGAGAGGCGATGCGTTAGAATGTCAAATGGTTTGGTCGCTGCGGCTGAAGAGGCCGCGTCAGGTGGCGTTTGAACTTGCTCCTACCTTTTCGGAGTGTCTGAAGTGTCTCCAGAAGGCGTGGTAAACACGCGCCGTGGTCTGCTCCGGGTGACAGGCCATGGTCTTGACAAACACCTTCAGGGAGCGCTCCAGCAGCACGTTCACGCTGCCGTAGTCATAATCATCGTAGCTGTGTAGGTGCAGAGATAAAACGTTAATGGGACACAGCAGAGACACAAAAAAAAAAATCAATTTCAAACTTTTTTTGGACAAGATACTGACCGTATCCCATACAGGCAGTGGATGTAGTTCCACAGAGCTTTTCTCAGAGTGTGAGTGTCCACCCCTTCATGCATGGCCATCCTGTTGTAGGTTAAGTTGCTCACAACCTGCACAGACACCATTTCATCTCATTAAAACTTGCTTGATCAAATAAATCCATGTATGTTCTGCAGTCAGAACAAGAGGCCAAGGAGTCATTTTGTCATCTGGTTGCCAGGACATCCTCTTCTACCAAATTTGGTCATTTTTGTTTCCTGGTGAGTGCACTAGGCGGTCCTGCTGATTTGTTTGTTAGGCTGTGTCGATAATTATGCATCTTCTATGGCAGTCTTTCACACTTTTTTTTTTAAATACACAGAAATGACCACACGAGGCTGTTAAAGAGCTATTTTTTCTTTCCCAACAGTTAAATTTCAATGCATGTTTACATAGGTAAATATCCAATATTCCAGTACTGAAAAGATTAAAGTCACAAGATCTATCTATCGATCTATCCATCCATACATCCATATCGATATACGTTATAGGTGAGGGTACCTGAAATTTCTCATCCAACAGCTGGCCCATGTCTGGCAGCAGTCTGTTAACCAGAGAGAAGCCGTGGTCCTCCCATGAGTAGTCCTGCAGACATCAGCATTACCAAACAAAAGGTCAATGACACTTGGCATGAAAAAAAGGGCAAAATATAAATAAACTCGAACTTGGACACACATATATGCTTCAAACTACCTGGGCTCTCATGGTGGGCGGTGCCTGCTCCCCTCTGGGGGCAAAGTCTTCATATCTGAACTCTGGTTCCTCCACCAGGCGTAACACCAGTTCAGGTGGTGCTCCCCGAACCACCGCTAAAGACAAAGAGGAAAGCGTTGAGTAAAATGCTGACCGTGCTAACGATAACAGTGATGCTTGTGATAAATGTTTGTACCTGTTGGTATGCTTTCGCTCCTCTCCCTCTCGAAGCGAGTAACCATCTCCTCCAGAGTGCATTCCTCCTCCTGCTGCTGCAGCTCCACCATCCGCTGCATCAACACCTCCACCTCCATCGCTCCATCAGCAGACTGGAGAAGATAAAAACAGAAAAAGTTTGAGGAACAGATTTAGACCTTTTTTTTCCCCACAGTTAAATCAATGAGGTGAAGTGAGCCATGCCCTGTTCTACTATTACTAAACCAGTGTGACTGGTGACACAAAGCTGAAATGGACCAAATATCTCTTTGTCCTTGTCACATTGGCATTAAGTTTGGCTCACCTCTTGCCTGCCATCCTCATGAGCAGGGCTGTGGGGGCTGCGAGGAAGGTGACTGGGTGATGGTGGTTGGAAGGTATAACCCCCAATGTGGTCAGGCTCAGGGTTTATGCCACATCCCCACGCTAACGAGCAGAGCGAGTGAGCGTGTGCCATCAGGACCACAGCATGTATGAGCTCAGCCAGAGACCAGCGAGGCTCTGCTCCAGGACACACCAGCTCCTGCAGGGTAGACAGGCAGGCATTGATGAGAGAAGTATCACATAATAGGTTACATAGATGACAAACAGATTGGAATATCTCACCAATTACTGGGGGTATTTTCATGAAATTCTGTACAGACATTAGTGTTTCTATCAGTCTAACCTCTTGTCTAACACTATTATTGGCACAAAATTTGCTGGTCCCACGACTTTGATTTATAACCTACTAAACTCATCTTAACTAATGACATTCCCATCAGCCTAAGCTTTACTTTGTGTTTACAGATTATACACTGTAAAACACACACACACATATGTATATGTATATTCATATATACATACATGTGGGGGGGGTGTTTTTTTTTTTTACATCCTTCCTGTGTTGCAGAGGTAGGCAGTTAGGTGCTTTCACACCTATGCCCCCTTTTCCACTAGTACCTAATAGTACCTACTCAGCTGGGCTCGCCTCATTTTCCATTACAATACAGTACCACCTCAGCGTGGGTGGAGTTGTCATAGCAAGTTGGTCCAGTGATGTCTTTTGTTGTGCGAGAGAAGCACAAAACAACTACAGAGGCCACCAGAGAGAAACAAACAAACAACCAAACAAACACAAAGATGTTTTCTGTGCAGCGATCTCTGATCGTGTTCATTGTTGTTATTGTGTTTTAAAAATGCTGCGGATCATTCTTCTGAACGAGTCACGCTCCTGACGCATTACGCTCTGGCCAATCAGCAGTCTGCTGTCTGTCAACATCATGTTTTCAGCCTCACTCAGCTTGCTTGGAATCCGGCTGAGTGGGTACTAGAAAAGGGTACCAGGTACTAAAGCGTGGTGGAAACACTTACAAACCGAGCAAACCAAGTAGGTACTAGTGGAAAAGGGACACTACCGTTCGGTAGACTGTGTGTGATTCAGGTGAATCAAGTTTTTCACTTGATTCCGTTTACATGCATGCTGTAACTTTATCCTGCAGACCAAACATTACACAAGGCTGAAATGGTCGCTCGTCTGTTGGACAGAATATCTGAGTGGAAGTTGCCAACACTTCCTGATCTCGGAAATGATGGAGCGACACTAGATTGACGTGGTCTTGGATTTTCTGGTGTTGCTTTGGTCTTTCCATCAATCAAATGCTTTACAAGAAGGCAAAAAATACGAGAAGCTGACAAGACAGCAAGTTGTTGAACACTTCATTCTGTGGATAAGACAAGTGAGACAGTGCTGAAGGAGGAGGCAATGAGAGAGGAGGGATTATAATGTGTTCTTGTTACACAGACGACAGGCGAGGTGTGGTTATAATAAGCAATGGATTTGAAAGTTGTCACTGTATTTTTGGTTCACTTTCTGTATTTGGGTTCAGAAGGCCAGAGTTCTGTTGTTTGGTCCACAGCAAAGTTCAAATCAGCTTTCATACTACCTATTTGAACGTTTGAATCCTGTGTAAGAGTATCTAGAATGTAGTGGCCTTGAAATTCCCACAGTAGCACAGATGTTCAGTACCTTGCTGAATTGTTTCAAGCAGAAACTACACCTGATGATGCAGAGTGATGTGAAATATTCATCTACTGCTGCTAAAGTTAAAGTAAGTGTGAATGAGTTATTAGGGAGTCATTTCAGACACAGTCCAAGTCAGAAATCCAGTATTGGATCACTGTGATATGAGGACAGACTATGACTAAAAGCAGAGTGAGAGACTGTGTCTAACCTGGATGTGCTGCTGGGTGATGAGCCAGGGTCTGTGTGCCAGCAGCTTGTTGAGGGTTTGCAGGCTGCGGAGTTTGGTGGGGGCGTGCTCAAAGCCGCTCAGCCAGCTCTCCTCGCCTCCTGCCTCCAGGAAGCCAGCGCTGTGCTGCTGCACCAGGTACGAGCAGTGGTGTCGAGCTGCAGCCTGTGTCAGGACGAGTTAACGTGAGGAAACAAACCACATCCTTTCAAATGACTGGTCTGTGTGTAACAACTGCATAATGCATAAGACCAGTCTCATAAATATGAAGAGCTCAGAGGTTAAGGCAACACAACTAAACGTGTCCAAAAGAAGATGGTTATGAGTCAAATGAGTGGCATTTCTGAAGTGAAATGGGAGCTAATGTGATGCGTATATGAGCGATGAGACTCATTAAATGTTTATATGAGGGTCACAGTCTTTGGCAGACCTGTTAGTGGCTCTCTGTGATACATTAGCTGGATAACCCTCAAGAAGAGGACGACCTGCCAAGTCCTTTTTGCATCAGTCATCTCTCTTAAGTCCAGGATCAGTTATTTTTTCCTTATTTTGGGATTCCTCTGAAATTGGAGTCTCAGATTTCCTGACTTTTTGATTACTGTATTTTTTTTGTTTGCATTGCACATTTTCAAAATGTGTATTTTGGTTAAATGGCTAAACTTTAACAACTGCAGTGCTCTTAAATGTGACAACAATTGTTGATTCTGACCTCAGTTGATTTTTCCCCCATACACTAATTCCTATGATAGTTAAGTATCTTGAGGAGGAAATCATGTTCATCAGCAGATAAACTCGACACGTAAGAATATGGTGTCATATCTGTGCGGTTTTAAACAGATAATCAGTCCAGAATTAGAAATAGTTTCCATGCACTGATTGAAAGGACACTGAAACTCTGATGAGTCAGTCATCTGTGACACAATTCTGAGGCGAAGAATCTTAATGACATCACATCAGAAACATTTGGCTGTTATGAAGGGTATAGTGTAAAACGTCTCGAAGAGCGAACTGTGCAGACTGTGTAACATATGCTACTGTCCTAAGGTGCACTTGTTTGTCAAGCAGCTTTTTATCACAAATGGAACAACAAAAATTAACGAGAAGTTTGATTACCACTCGTTAAGGGTGAAACGATGACAGAAGTCATTACTGTCAGCGCTTGCAAGCCTAAATCAAATGTTACTCCATTAATTCATCAGCTGCAGCTGTGTCCTTCCTGCTGCAACAGTGAACGTTTCTGTTGGAAATGTAGGAAAGCAGAAGTGAAGTAACATCATGTCACTCTGAGGGCTACTTCAGTCAGTCAGAATGCTGATTTATTGCTACCTAGAGCTGAAGTGACTGGGGCTGTAAAAACAGAGCTGCAGTGAAAACAGCATTACAGCTGTATTAATATAACTCTATTACAGCTTTTATGGTTTTGTCCAGCTACTAGTGGAGGCAGGAACAGTGGTGTTGCCATAAAGGCAGAATTGTTAGATGTGTGTGTATAAAAAGAAAGAAATCATCAAAACATGTTGGCACCCTTGGCTTCGGCACAAAAAGGGAAAATAATAGCTGCGGAGAGCGCTATTATTTTGAATGTTTAAGCTGTTAGTCATGAAATATCTAGCCTAAACTTTAAAAGGAGACATTTATTCTATCTGTAGCCTTTTAGTAACCAATTACAGGCTTAAGAGTGTTTGTAGCTGTTGTTATCACTGCCTCATTTGACACTATGACTATTTATACAGATAAATAAATAAATATGCAAATAAGAGGCAATAAGACATACATGGTCATCGCCACTTAAATAGTTCACTCAGGAGCTCATGAATTAGATAAAAAAGTAAGAACATCTTGGTCATCATTATCATTTCTGCATACCATGATGGAAACAACAACAACATAATGTGTTTACAGTAAAGGATTAGTCTGATTTGATTTCATTCATTGGTATTAATCTAGTCCAGTAATGCGTGACTGTGCATATACAGATCTACAGTAGCTATAAACAGCTGATGAAATACTTCACTTTAACAATATTAACCTTTTTCATTTTTACTTTTTTATTTTATTTATACATGTTATTTTCACATCTGTCATGGTGTGAGAGCATACTGAGAGAATAAAAATATTGAGACTAGCATTACACCAATCAATGCAACAAATGAGGGACCTCCATCTCATCAGATACTGTATACTGAGCCAGCTTAGTCATTAAAACCATCCAAAACAACTTGTTACGGGTTGTCCAGCTAAAGTTAGTGAAAAAGGACTGCGACCTCATTGAGAGCCGACGTTTAGAAAGAACTCAGAAAATAGAAATCACCATCTACTAATATCAGTGAGTTTGCCAATATAAGTACTGCAAGTACAGATATTGTGCTGACCTATAAAAATCTCAGTGTTGGATCATTTCTTTTAATGTAATTAACTGATTAAAATGATGTGCTCTTTGCTTTTGTCTTGTATATTAGTTGTGCAGCAACGACAAAAGAAAGCTGAGTAATCATCAAACAAAGTAAACCACTCAAGCTGATGTGAGTGCCAAGAGACACATGATTCATTGTCTTTACAGATGCTTAATAGGCATCTTTTGGAAACTGCTGCCTGCATTTTACAGTCACTTGATTGCAAAACAGTCAGCAGCATTTTGAGGATCTTTATTTGAAGAACTTTTTATTGAACCTGTTTGATTGAACCCGTTTTATATTTGAGCACTCATCGCGTCACATGAACATTCACTAGTTAATCATATATTATAGTTTTCTTACCAGAACGGCAATGTAATGTCTCCAGTGACGGGGCAAGGGGCCGTCCAGCTCAAACAAAGCATGCTGGGTCCGCAGGAAGCAGCTGACGTACGCAGGGTGCATCGCCATCACCATGGTGACATGGTCCACGCGACCCAATGAGAGAAAAGATTCGATGAGGATGTCCTGGTCTGGCCCTTCTTTCAACATCTAAAAAGAGGAAGAGAAAAACAAAATACGTGTTCAAAACTGACAACTGATTACCTGAGAGTAAAACTAATTATTATTTTCTACTGAAGACACATTGGCAAATATTAGCTTTTTCTCTTATAGCTGGAAATAAGCAGACATTAAGATATATCACTCACACAATCAACATACCCAGGAAGCTTTGGAGTGAGTCAGAAAATAAATTTTCAGTCATCGGATTTGGCAATACAGAACTGATGTTGCTTCTCTTGATGACATGAAGCAACAGGCACTTCAGTATTACAGTAGAATAGTTTGCTATGCTGCTCTCATGAGCACTGATTTAGGCACCATCCAGAAACCTTCACAAGCACCATTTATTTAATCTCTGTGGATAGGTATTTATAGTATCAGCTGGCATGAACATGTACACACTGATCTGACTGTTACTGATGCTGCCAATCTGAAACAGGCTCAGTAAAAGCTTGAGACATGTAGACCACTATTGGTCCACACTGAAATCATTCTTGTTACGCCACATCTATAATAGAAATAGTGTTATAAACATAAATGGGGAAAAAAAGAAAAACTCACAATCAACTACACTGTACCCAATATTGTACAATACTGTAAATCCTTGTAATTCCACAATATGCTACAATTTAAGAAACACGTAGAGGAGAATTTTAAACAAATGTTTAACAGTTGACCCCTGTTATTTTTGTGAATGAACAAATGTTTTTATATGTAAAAGCCTTACATACCTCTTTTGCATTGATAAAGGCACTTGGACCTGTGGCCAAAGCCCGTGGGACTTCAACTCCTTGCTCCTAGTGGCAAGAGGGAAGACACGGACAGATAAGTTGCAGCAAAATAAAGATCTGTATCATTTCTCATTTATCTACCTACTTCTGTTATACATAAGACAAAGAAAAGACATACATTCCCACAGTTTGAGAAGCAGGAACCATGAGAGATTTGGGCCTTTTTTGCAATTTATCTTTCATGGGAATAGTCTAGATTATATGTAGATTATAGACTGTTTTTCTGATAATCCACAAAATGATTAATTGACTAATTGTTTCAGCTTTACAAGGAAATGCCAAATACCTAAAGATAACAAAAACACCATTTCAAAAGGGAAAGAACAAACAAGTCCAAGAGTGTGTGCTTTCCTCCTACATGCATCATCTCTTTTTTATAAAAAAAAAAGGATGTTAAATACATATACACTTACACAAACAATATTATAAGATAAGTGAGAAAATGCGCAGGCAGCTTTAACCACCTTGACCCGGGGCAGACCTACATACATGTGGCAGCTGTACTGTAACAGGAGAGCAAAGTTTCATAACTCGCAGCCCGTCAAATCTGTCACCAAAGCTCGCGGTTAAACTCACCGACACGACCGTCGGAGGACCGGCAGCAGCAAGAAAACCACAAGCCTCTTCCTTCCACCAGAGACGACAATCAACCTGAATGTTGAACCTGATTTTTGATTTCTGGAAGCGACGGAACCAACACTCGGGGGTGTGTCGACTGTGTGTTTCAGAGCGCCGGGGGGGAGGGGGAGGGGGGCGTGTCCGGCCTGCCTGTTTGTGCACGCAGAGGCAGAGTCTTGCATCACCTCCTGCGGTTCACCGTCTGACGAAATATCCAGCAATATGATAGAAAAACCCACTGATAACCGATCGAGACTATTAATAAATGATTCACCTAATCTGGGCATTACACAACGAGGAGCGGTGTTCAATAGGAGTAAAACTTAATAATGTTATTAGGATGTGTGTTGGTGGGAAATGTGCCCCACTGCTGTTGGACAGTTTTTCTGCGTCTTTATAGACAAATCACCAACATATTCACACTTTATTTCTCACACACTTAAACCAGTAACTCTACTGATGTCCACAGCTCATGTTATTAGTGGTTTCTTTCATGTTGTGGTGAATAAATTTGCTCGTTTACGTGCATTTTGGTGTTTTTCTCTTTACTTCCCAAGACCTCTTGGGGCAGGTCGTGTCAAACTGTGTAAAAATCTTTATCACCTCCACCACGAAGGAGCGTAAATGTACCTGTGCGGTCCTCAGCAGCTCGCTCGCCCTCTCCTTCACCTCCCGCAGCGGGCAGGACCGGGACAGCCGCAGCAACTGCAGCAGGGTTTGTTTGCTCAGCCGTGCCGAGCCGGGCCGGTCCAGCCCCAAACACGCCAGCACTGCCTGGCTCAGCTCCTGCAGGGCCGCCGCCCGCTCCTCTCCGTCCCTGCTGCACAGCCGCGATAAGCTCTTCACGGTCGGGTCGGCGTCGGGCTCGGACTCGGACTGGTGGCGACGCGAACCGGGGGCTCGACCCGGCGCTCTCTCTCCATTAGCCGGGCGGGTGAAGCCTGCGGCGGGATTACCGGCCATCCTCCTCGCGGTGTCCGGACGGAGACGCACCTGTGCCGGATCACCTGACGCTAGCAGCCGTTAGCTGGACCCGACCGTTGACGTGAAGTAAACAGTTGGTCCACTCAACCGCCGAGCCGTGAACGGTTGTCGGTTACCAGTTTTCTCCGTTCACAGCTGAGTCATCTCCTTCAATGCTCGTTAACACCGGCGGACCAGCTTCAAACGGCTCGCTCATACCGGGCAGCTTCACCGTAAACACCGTCTGCCGGTTAGCTCGCCAAGCTAGTCGCCGTTAGCAGATGCTGCAAACTGTTTTTAAACTGCGCGTCTGACGGCGGCTCGGTGAGGAAAACAATAAAATACTGTAAGGCGGCAGCCCGGTAGCACACCGGACTCCCGGAGCACCTCGCTGCCTGCCGCGAACTCAAACCGGTGTTTACCGGAGCACCGGAGGAGAAACGTTCAGACTTCAGTCGCTAGTTTTGTTCAGCTGTTCACAAATGGAGCTGTTACGTCACCGTGACGTGTGCGAAACTTTTCACTTGTACGCAGCAGGGAGACAAAAAAAACTTTTGAGTTTATAATTAATCTTTATATTCAAAGATAATTTAACTCACTCTTAAAATATAACTGTTACAGTTTATTATCATGGCTGTGCTTCTGTCATGTGTTGGGGACTTACTGGTTGTATTTCTCGGTATATTGTGATCGACTTCTACATATTAAGCCAAAACTAATAACTACCTGTGGTCTATATTTCTGTATGTTTGTAATATTTGATATTAGCTTTCCAAAAATACTACTGAATATTAGTATACATGTCTGCAGCAAAGTATAAACTTTTATTGCCAGTCTACCTATCAATGATTTATGTGTTATGTTTATTTATTTACAGCCTAAGGCAAAGTCTTAAACTTGCTCTGTCCTCTTTTTTTGTAATAAGAGGGATAAAAAACAAGTTTAGCATTCAGAATACTTTAAACAACAGATATTTGAGGTGGTCAGCTGAGAAGAAAACAATAGATGGTCAAAATTAGAGGTTGACTGATTCCTTTAGTGTCTGTCAGATATAATTGCTGTTTATTTCAGCAGGACATTATTTCCATGGCTGCAGTCTATTGCAAAAGTAAACCTTTTCTTGACAGATACCCCCTCATCACAAATCCGGATTAACTTTTGTCCTGATCACTTTATGCAAAAAGTGAGAGGGAATGCTGTTAGGAACACCTGTCAAGTCCTTGTGGTCCTTGGAGCCCATCTGTGGTCTTATGGAAGCACATGACCATAGGACTATTCTGTGTAATTTTTACACTTATTTATATTTAATTCATAACTACACCTGTGTAAAAACACAAATTTATTCATGTCTGTGTCCATATTGTTCATTTCTCATTCAATAGTTTCACAATTTATTATATGTACTTCCTGAATCACCTTTATTTAGGAAAAAAAAATAACA
>JAVQJZ010042151.1:0-15814 GCA_036025355.1 Leiopotherapon unicolor | reverse complement strand
ACACACACACACACACACACACACACACACACACACCTTGTCCTGACAGGATGGTGAACACCGTCTGGATGCAGTGGAGACTCTCCCGATTGGTCAGATTCTGCAGAGTTCAGAACGATCGATCAGTGATAATCAGTCGATTGTATTGTGACAGGAGCTGCTTGTTGGGTGGGCGGGGTCAGAGCGAACACTCACTCCTGATTGGATGAGATTCTGCAGCACGTTGAGGAGGTCATCAAAGAACTCCAGGTTGATCAGGTGAGCAAACCTGACAGGAAGTGACATCACAGTCAGCGCTGCAGCAGTCCCTGTGTGTGTACTGATGTGTGTGAGGAGTATGCAATTCTCTGTGTGTGTGTGTGTGTGTGTGTGTGTGTGTTACTTGGCCAGGCCCTCCAGAACTGCAGGAAGCAGAACAGATTTCTGAGCTTTCTTTAAGATCCTGAAGTAGATGAGGAAGACGATGTTCAGAGTCTCTGTGTGCTGAGGAAGAGACAGACAGGCAGGCAGACAGGCAGACAGACAGGCAGACAGGCAGGTAGACAGGCAGACAGACGTACTTTACTTGAGTATTTCTACTTCCTTCTACTTTTGACTGCATTTCTTTTCATTATATTTATCATCAGATACTTTACAGATTCTGATTATTCATATAAAATCAATAATCATAATCCTTTGACAAAATAAATGTTATTCTTCAGAAAGACTTCAGAATTGGTTCTTTAAGTGCATTTTATATACTTTTTATTTATGCTGTTTTATACTTGTAACAGTATTTTGATTGTGTATTGATATTTTACTGGAGTTAAAGTTCTGTGTAGTCCATCCTTAGATGTTAGCATGCTAACAGTAAAGCTGAGATGGTAAACAATGTGTCTGCTAAGCATTAGCATGTTAGCACAGTGAGAGTGACGTGGTGACAAACAGTCGGAGCGGTCGAGTGTCTGAGGTGTCCCTGAATGCAGCGTGGTGTGTTTCTGTGTGTGTGTGTGTGTGGTTGACAGAGTTCAGGGTGTGTTTATGATAGATGCTCCAGGAATGTTCTGTATGAAGGCGTTGGTTATAGAGATGAATCCCACCTTGTTGACATTCAAACCCCATAACACACACACACATACTCACACTCACACGCTCACACACACACACACACACACACACTCACACGCTCACACGCTCACACACACACACACACACACACACACACGCACACACTGCAAACACTCAGTGACAGTGTGTGTTTTGTGTCTCTGACTCAGAGTCGGCGTCCGAACACTCGACGGTCTGTTCACCTTCGTTTACCTGCACACTGTAATCAGATTACTGACAGTCTGTAACTGAATTTATAGAAACTCCTGAAAAAATCAGGTGGACGGTCACACAGTCACTCCTCAGTGGACTTTTCATCAGAAATCAAATTAAGTTAAATGTGCTTTGGAAACAGTGATCAGTGCTCATGTGATGTGAAAAGATCCAAATAAAACAGTCATGCTGAGTTTGATCTCAGACTTAACGAGACCTCCACCTTCTTTTCTTCTTTAAATCCAACAAAAATCCAAAACTCTGAACCTCTTTTTCTCCTCCCGTTAACAGAGGGATTTTTGTTGTTTGGTTCAGTGAGGAAATGACTCAAACATCAGATCAAACAGCGAAGAAGCCGTATTGCTCTTCATAAAGGAGCTGAATAAAAAGCAGACTTACATTCATCCTGCTCCTCTGAGACCTGAAACACAGAAAGCTTCGAAAGCAACAGAAGGAGAAAATGTGAGTGAGGGTGTGGCAGGCGAGCCGAGACACGAACGAGAGAAAAAACAATGAAATGAGTTCTTCATCATCATCATCATCCTCTCCTGACTGAAGTTTATTCAGCTCCTGCATCATTTTACCAACATCAGAGCTGGAAGAGTCGACTGCAGCAAAACAGCACAGAAATGCTGCAGCTTCCTGAAGGAAACAAACTTCACCAACAAAAAGTAAAAGTCCTGATGGAGCAGCGTGACGTTTGTCATATGGTCAGAGAATTATTCCTGTTTTTATCACTTTAATGTTTAATGAACTTGTTGTCTGTAATATCATCACATCTCATTTTCACAACCAGAATCAACAAAAGAACGAAACTTATCAAATAAACGTGGTGAAGATTCATGTTTCTGTAAAACTTCTGTACTTTTACTTTTCAGCACAGAAGAACTTTGTGACGCTGCTTTTAGTTTAGTGTTGGAGGTGAGTACTTCCTCTCTGTCTGTCTGCTGTCTGTCTGTCTGTCTCTGTGGATGTTGTTTTCTGTGGTTGGTGGGCGGAGTCAGCTCTCTCACGCCAAACACAAACCTCTTCCAGCAGGAAGTGGAAACGTCACCTGACACGATCAGAGAAGCATCGTGAGTTTGGCTCTTTGCTCTGACTCGTTCAGCCTCAGTCTGAATCAAGTCTGAGTCAAAGAGTTTCGGCCGAGCGTCTGAAGCAGCCTGAAGTCACCAAATAAACCTCAGGCGTCTTTTCATCGCTGGAACTTTCCAGCCACGACACAAAGTGAACCACAGGAAACAACTACGCTTTGTTTTCAGGTTTCACATTCACTTCCTGTTTCTTTTCCTGGATTTATTTCATCGTCTGAGACGAAGAGCAGAATTTTATCTGTCTGACAGAAAACTAAGACACAAAGAGACAAAGGAGAGTCGACATACCTGAGTTCACCTGAGAGCTGCAGACACACTGACACTGAGAGAAACCCGAGAGAGGTTAAATCCTGAGCCTCGCCCTGCTCAGACCACACCCACACACACACACACACACACACACACACACACAGTGGGCGTGTGCTGGGTGTGTGTGTGTGCTGGGTGTGTTTGGGAATGTTGCCATGCAAACTTTATTTTTAAATCCACTTTTGTTTGATGGCAGCAGTTTTTTTCCTCCCACACACACTTGAGACCAAACTGGATTATTGATGGATTATTGGTCTGTTATTGTGTGTTGCCATGGAAACCAGAGAGCTGCTTGAGGTCAGACCCACCTTCAGCACTCAGAGGTTCAGAACAGTTTGAATGTTTCTGACGAATCCTCGACAGTCAGCCAAATAAACATTTTTATCAGTGAGAGTCAAAGTGAACAGATCACAGCAACGTACCAATCAGTAATCAATAATCTATGATTTTACTGTTTGTCTTCCTCCACTGAATCTCTCTGACACTCTCACAGAATAAATGTTTTCAGTAGTTTGTGTAGGATCAGGATCTTCACACACAGACGGGTGTATGACTATGAGTCACAGAGGGATGCCTGTTTAACTGTGTGTGTGTGTGTGTGTGTGTGTGTGTTCACACTGGGTGTGGTCGTTTACAGAAACTCTTCTGAGAAGTTTTTCTGTTTTTCTGCCTCCTGCCAGACAAACATGCAGCTTTAAACACAGAAACATGAAGAAAGCGGACGTCTTGATTAAAAGTCAGTAAACGTGTCGTAATTGTAGAAGAAATGAAAGATGACGACTTCATCCCTCCACAATAAAACTCTTCCTGCTGCTAACAGCTGTCTGCCTGCAGGACACTGTGAATCCATCACAACATGGCTCCTCTACACGTCCCCCAAAGCATCATGGGAAGTATAGTCCTTAAACACAGAGCCTGATTATACTGCTGTCGTACTATGAAAACTGTCTGTCTGTCTGTCTGTCTGTCTGCCTGTCTGTCTGTCTGTCTGTCTCTCTGTCTGTCTGTCTGCCTGTCTGCCTGTCTGCCTGTCTGTCTGTCTCTCTGTCTGCCTGCCTGTCTGCCTGTCTGTCGGTCTGCCTGCCTGTCTGTCTGTCTGTCTGCCTGCCTGCCTGTCTGTCTGTGCTTCAGTCAGAAAAACAAATGAACGAGTGTTTGTTTGTTCATTAAAGTGTGTGTGTGTGTGTGTGTGTGTGTGTGTGTGTGTGTGTGAACCAGCAGGGGGCAGCAGAGCATCATCACTGAAAGGGGCAGATGTGTCTCACCTGTTGGGCAGCAGGTGTCGCTGGGGAGCTGCGGACAGGCAGAGTTCAACGTGACGTCACACTTCCTGTTCTGTTTTTCATATTAAAAGAACAAAGAGTGGTCTGATGTAAAAGTTCTGCTGACTCAACAGCAATAGTCAAAAGGTCAGATTCAGACTTTAAACGCCCTCTTCAGTTTCCACTCAGCTCCTCTAAAGAAAACAGACTTTTTACAGCGTCTGCAGATCAACCTCACATCAGCACAGATTCAATATGATGTCAGTGTGTGAGACACTGAGTGTGTTCATTAAACACAGCGTGTGTGTGTGTGTGTGTGTGTGTGTGTGTGTGTCTGCAGACCGGGATAATCCGAGCTGAGCTGCTGACCTCGACACTGAACCAGTTCAACAGGAGACCAGAGACCCAAACAGACGGGGGGGGGGCAACAAGACAAAGACTCCAATAACTCTGTGTGTGTGTGTGTGTGTGTGTGTGTGTGTGTGTGTGTGTAATGTAGGTTAAAGTTGTTTTTCTACTTCACACTCACAGACACATGAATGAGCAGCATTTAAAGGAAAACACAAAGAATTAATTCAGGAAGTATCTAACCCTATCAAAATAAAGTGTTGGCACCAACATTTACTTAAAGTTTAAAAGTTCTTCATGAGCAGAAAAATACAGTATTTGACATCATTTATCATGAATGACTGTAATGATGCTTTATATTCTGCTGCTAGTTTAAGACTTCTTTTATGAGCTGAATCTATTTTAGGAAACGTGTGATGAACTTTTAGAAGTGAAACACATTAAATTTCATAAAACACAGAAAGTTTCTCCACCTCTGCAACGAGCTTCGATTTTACTTTCTGTGCACGAGGATCCATTTCATGATCCAGCTAGGTGTTTCCAGTTTTTCCAGGTATTTCCAGGTGTTTCCAGGTGTTTGCAGGTGTTTGCAGGTGTCTCCAGTTTTGCAGGTGTTCTCTGATAAATGTCGCGTGCCGTCACTTGAGTTGACTGAAGTTTCAGCTCTTCGTCTCTGCTGCAGGCTGTCAGGGCGAGAGGAGCCGGCCTCACCGTGTACAGCACCTGCAGAGTGTGGCCTCTTCATAACGTTTCACTGCGACCTTTGACCTTCTGCCGCAGAGGATTGTGGGTCAGAAAAGCGTGCTGCAGGTTGTTTTATTGTACCGTGTGAGTGTGTGTGTGACAGTTTTTTCCTCTGAGTAACTTTCTGACTGAGAGAGTTCGAGGGGACGAGAGAAAAGACTGAAAGTTCAAGAGAGGATGACGTTCACCTGTTCACGTTTATCTGTTCACGTTTACCTGTTCACGTTTACCTGTTCACGTTTATCAGTGAAGAGTTTCTGTGATTTAACGTGTGTTTAGGCTTAGTGTGCCGTTTATTTTTGTTGAGATCATTTGTGACAGTTGTTACTGAACGTCAAAGTTTAAAGTCCTGAATGTTTGTGTCCGTCCGGCCTCTCATGCCCTGGTGCATTCTGGGTAATTGGACAGCAGGACCTACTCACCATAAATCTGCAGCTCGTGAACATTTTTTCAATAAATGACTTTATTAAATCACCAGCAGGCCGACAGCTGAGGTCACCGTGTGTGTGTGTGTGTGTGAATGAGTTTTACAGATGTTACAGTAGAAACCTCAGACAGTAAAATGCAGCCTCGATGATCTCTGACTGGAGTCTTGTTTATCCGTTTAGCAGAAATGGACTTTATTCTTTGTTTCCTTTGGACTGCGCCAGGCTAGCAGTTTCCCTTTGTTTCCAGTCTTTATGCTAAGCTAAGCTAACCACCTGAAATATCTGTTCTTTTTCTGTATAAACAATAAAACTTGAATAAAGAATATTTAAGAGGCCACTGTGTGTGTGTGTGTGTGTGTGTGTGTGTGTGAGAGAGAGAGAGAGAGAGAGATAGAGAGAGAGCGCACATCTGTGCCTGCAGTGACAATTAAATGTGTGTGACATTAACACACACACACACTCTGTCATACTCCATTTAATTAAACCTGTTTTCACCTGAGGGTGTGTGTGTGTGTGTGTGTGTGTGTAGTTGGGGGTGGGGGGTCAATTATAATTCAGTTTATATTCACCCAGAGGGTCCAGTTTGATTAGAGAGCAAAAGATTCAAGTTCTGCTTCATTACAGACAGACATGTATAGATACAGACTTCACATCAGCTCTGTGAGGAGATAAAGATTTATATTTACATACTTTTACATTTGCAGACGTTTTTCTCCTTTTTGTTTGTGAAGCTCCACATGTTAATTGTGTTTCACAGAGAACAGATGAGTTCTCACCCTGCAGCATTTCTGTGCACAGAACTCATTAAAGCTCTAATTCACACCAACGCACACACACACACACACACACACACACACACACACACACACACACCTTGGGCAGCAATCTCAGAGGTCACACTGATGTCATCACTTACATTACAACATAACTCATCGACACACACAAAGACTGCTGCAGGCTAATACCACCTACACACTCTGTGTGAGTGTGTGAATGTGTGTGTGACTCTGTGTGTGTGTGTGTGAGTGTGTTGGGGGGGTCGTTTACTGGATTAGCTCACAGTGTTTATGTGTGTGTGTTAAATCACACGACACATCAATACAGTGATGAAGCTGCTGCAGAGACAGTAAATTATCACGAAACATGATGAAGACGGAGGGACAGACAGGCAGGCAGACAGACAGGCAGACAGGCAGACAGACAGACAGACAGACAGACAGACAGACAGACAGACAGACAGACAGACAGACAGGCAGGCAGGCAGACAGACAGACAGGCAGACAGACAGGCAGGCAGGCAGACAGACAGACAGACAGACAGACAGACAGACAGACAGACAGGCAGGCAGGCAGGCAGACAGGCAGGCAGGCAGACAGACAGGCAGGCAGGCAGACAGACAGACAGACAGACAGACAGACAGACAGACAGACAGACAGACAGACAGACAGACAGACAGGCAGGCAGGCAGACAGACAGACAGACAGACAGGCAGTAAATTGAGCTCCTGTTGTGATGAAGTTCATGATGTGAGACAAGTCAAATCAACATAAACAGAATTCAGCCTCTGAAACACACGCGCGCACACACGAACAGACTCACGCACACACACACTCACGCACATATACAGACTCACGCACACACACACACACACACACACACACACACACAGTGACCTGTCAGTGTGTCCTGTAATAAAACATCTCCAGGTTGATGTTTTATTGGCAGAAGAGAGCAGCAATAAAATCAGAGCTTTACGTTTCTGTGTGTGTGTGTGTGTGTGTGTGTGTGAGCTCAGTGTCTTACAGTGTGAATAAGAAGAAGTGTTTCAGCTGCAGGAGAAAATTCAGAGGAGGAAACAGGAAGTGACAGCAGAGTGCTGCGGCTCTTCATCGTCCTCGTCTTCCTCCATCAAACAGATGAAACCTGCAGACTGAGAGGATTAAACAGCTTTAAGCTTTGAGTTAATCTGTTTTCAAACATGAGGATTCATTTAAGCTCATTATGTGTGAAGTGAAGTCAGAGCTTCAGACTGAGCTCAGCTCGTTGAGCGTCATTAAAACAAAGACACGTTAGATGGAGGAACATTATCATCACGTCACTACAAAGATCAGTCACATCAACATCAGCTGACCCCACACACACACACACAGCTGATGGAGCAGTGCATTGTGGGTCTGACTGTTTCTGTGTATAATTTCAGACTGAAGCCTTCTGAGACTCCCCCCACCAAACTCTCTGCTCATTAATATTCATGAGTCAGAGGGGGGTTTGTATGTGTGTGTGTGTGTGTGGAGGGGGGGTGGCATTAGACAGATGGCGGCTGTCACTGGTCAACACACACACACATATTTTGATGGAGGTGTGTTTACTGCTGCACACATGCATCACACGTGCTCTGCAGGTTCATTCATCACCTTTCAGCTGCACCAAAGGAAGCACAGCAGTTAAAGATGAAGCAGAAACTTAAAACAACAACGTCTAAACAACCAATCAGAGCAGAGCATCTGGTGGAGCTCCGCCCACACGAGCTAACTGAGTGATGTAATGGAGAATAAACAACAACAAACAAGGAGAAAACAACAGTTACAGGAAAGAGAAGAGAAGAAGAGCGATGAAGAAACTGAAGACTGAAAGGCATCAGATTTTCAAAATAAGAGCTGGTGCTTTAATACATCTGTGTCATGTCGCAGCAAGTTTCGTATTATCACACTGATACAGGTGCTGATCACACACTCACACTCACACATGCACACACACACACACACACACACACACACATACACACACAGTGATTCTTCCCAGCATGCTTTGCTCTGTGCTCCCTCTGACTGAACTGAGAATTATTGACGAATTGCTCCTTTAAACACTAACGCTGTTATTCGCAGCCTTCATCACTCCTCCTCCTCTTCCTCTGTATTTTCTGTCCGTGTGAGGACGTCTTTCACATGTTTGAGCCTGAGCGACTGTCTGCTCCTTCATCTCCTCCGCTGTGTGACCTCTGACCTCTGACCCCCCTGCTGATCCTCTGAGACTCCTCGAGGCTTCATGAGAGGAGAAGATGAACAGATTCACATTTCCACCACAGCTGAGTCTGAATCTTCTTTAACCCTGCCTGTCTGTCTGCCTGCCTGTCTGCCTGTCTGTCTGCTTGCCTGCCTGCCTGTCTGTCTGTCTGCCTGTTAGCATGTTAGCAGGTAGCTCTAACACCACCCTGTCTACATGCAGCCTCACAGAAATTCCCTCCAGCTGATGAACACTCCTTTAACATGCTAATGATCCACACACACACACACACACACACGCCTGCCAGCAGGTTAATTGTGTCATTAATCAGACACAAAGGTTTTTGTGGAGCTGCACTAACCTGCGCTGCTCACTGGACAAATGTGGAGAACTCCTGATAAACACAGGAAATACATGTCTACAAAATAAAAGCACAGATAAAACCATGTAAAACACTATCCCATAATAAAACAGTGAACAGGAAGTCTCAGTGTATGTTAATGTATCTCTCAGAGAAAATATTAAAAGTGCTCCCAGTCTTTAGGGGAAACCTTCACTCAGGTGCTGCTCTGTGATTGGCTGCTGATGATCACAGGTGAGTCCTGCAGGGCTCTTTTATTATCTCACTTCCTGTACAGACACTGACACAGTTTATCAGCTGATCTGGAGTCAGTCCAGGTCTCTGCTTTAACTCAGCCTGGACAGGTGGACTCTGTGAGGTCAGAGGTCACAGAGGTCATCAGCTGACCTCTGTGACCTCTGACCTCGTCCTGCTGCTGCAGGCCTTCCTGCCTGCCTGTCTGCCTGTCTGTCAGTCTGTCTGGCTGCTGCAGGTTATTATGCCTTCATGAAATAAAAAAAACAGTCTGAAAGAGTAGCAGAAAATGCTTTTATTTTGAAAGTTAGTTTGAGAGCGTCCCCCCCCCCCCGAGTCTCTCGTTTTTCATCGCTCTTCTTCTCTTCTCTTTCTTGTAACTGTTGTTTTCTCCCTGTTAGTTGTTGTTGTTTATTCTCCATTACATCACTGTTAGCTCGTGTGGGCGGAGCTCCATGGGATGCTCTGCTCTGATTGGTTGTTTAGACGCAGCAGGTGGAGCCAGAGGAGTCTGGTTGTTATCTCGCTGTCAGGACAGACTCACAGTTTCGGTGAATAAAAGACATTTTAGTTACCTACTTTGAGGTGGATGTTTTTTTCTCCTGTCCTCCTTAAACTGCTTCCTGCTCGGCCCCCTTCTGAAATAGATCGACCTGCTTTCTGAAACCGGGTCAGAGAGAAACAGTCCAGCAGGTGAACATGTGTTTCTCTTCAGAGTCTGACACGCTCTCCATTTTACATTTGACTTTTCAGTCTGTATGTTAGTGAGCAGACAAAGTGGGCAGAGACACAGCGTCCGATCAATCAACGTTTCTGATATCAGATCACATATTTCCAACACAAAACACAAAATGCACAAATGAGCACAATATTAAAGAAAGGAAATATGTAAAAGAAAATGTAAATGAAGTGCTTTCATAAAAATAAAAAAAATCTCACATGGCTCTCAACCAAAACTGTTTCTCAGCCAGTCGGCTAATTAACCTCTCTCTCTTCCTCTCCATCAATCTGTCATTTCACATCCTCTCTTTAATTTAAACACACACACACACACACACACCTTGGCTGGACTGTCAGTCATCCCCGCTGTGTTTCCATGGAAACGGAAGGAAGCAGCAGTTCAGGGTCTCCTTGTCTGTGATGGATAAATCTGTGTGTGTGTGTGTGTCAGTGTGAGTGTGTGTGTGTGTGTCTGTGTGTGTGTGTGTGTGTGTGTGTGTCTGTGTGAGTGTGTGTGTGTCTGTGTGTGTGTGTGTGACCACAGATGATTTTAAAGCTTCACTGCAGCTCAATGAAATTCAAACAACAAGTGGACATAAACAGCAGTATCTGCCTGTTTCATCACTGTTTATATTGGTTTAATTTAAATGTATTGATGATTATTATTCCTCCACCTGCAGGTTATATTTCTATTTACATCAAATGTTATCACCTATATTTCATATGTGTGTTAGATTTTATTTCATATACTATATATATGTATATGTGTGTGGATTCATCCTTTGGTTTCTTCAGCGTCTTCGACACCATCCGGCCGCTGCTGCTGGTGCGAAGCTGCAGGTGATGCTGACGACGTGATGATCTGCTGGATTGCTGATTACCTGACGGGCAGCCACAGTGTTTTGAGACGGTGGTGCAGAGGACAATGCTGGATAGACTATTATCCATCATGCTCAATGATCAGCACCTCCATCACACAGCAGACTGACAGCTTCACTCACAGGCTGCTCAGTACCGTCTATAAGCACTTCATGTGTTTTTATGCACACCGTTCACTGCAGCTTGTATTTTATTTTGCACTACAGTCAGTACTGCTTATTTATACATTTCTATACATTTTAGATTGTTTTAATATGTCTAGGCTTTTTATTTCAATATATTTTTATCGTCTGTGTGCAATGCTGCTGCTATCTATCTATCTATCTATCTATCTATCTATCTATCTATCTATCTATCTATCTGTCTGAATGGGAATTTCTTTGTGTGCTTTTTAGATATTTAGAGATTTGAATCTGGTTCCATGAATGACTTTAATTTTATGTGATAAAATTCAAACGTGTCCATTCAGAGCCTTTTGTCCCAAACACGCTCCAACACTGTCTTGGGTTGTTTAGGTTGTTTAAGATACTGCGAACTAAAGAAATGAGGAACGGCGTCGGGCTTTTCACAGTTGTACCACTTGGCATAAAAATAGAGTTCAGTGTTTGTCCGACTGATCATTAAACGCTTTTCCTCGTTCTCTCACCTTCTTAAAATCAATGAGTAATGTCTGGTGTTTTTTTTTTTTTTTTTGCACATGCTGTATTATGTCCCACTGATGTCGTTCACACCACTGTTTGTCGCACGGAGGTACAATAAATGTTATCATTTCAAATGAATACTGTACTTGCAAAATGTGTGTAAAAGCTTCAGCTGCGGCCAAACTTTCTCACAGGAGTTAATAATAGATATAATTGAAACAAGAAGTACAGTTGGTTAAACATACTGTCATGAAGGTGTTAGTATTACAAACAGTCCCATATAGGCTGACCTAGTTCTCTTTCTTAGAAGAAGTTTGTTTTTTCTGTGTATTAGCTCTCAAATAAGGACCCTCCAATAAGGGTGACTATATCAAAATAAACTGTGTTTAACTGAAGACTAATGTCCTAAGCATAAGACCTCTTTATTGATTTTTATACAAGAGTTAAGCGTGATTTTTTTATTCTGTTTATTTATTTTTAGAGTTTTACACATGCAGGTTGTGTGTAGCTTTCCAGAGAAATTGGCAACTGAGAAATTTAGTTTGATTACACACACACACACACACACACACACACACACGCACACGCACACGCACACGCACACGCACGCACAAATAAGCAGAACCCTGCTGGCTTCCTGTACATGATAAAACCACACACGTTTTTTTTGGTTGAGACATTTCCCTTTAAAATTTGCAGACAGTCCTCAGAGGTTCATTTCTCTCCTGTGCAGCCAGCAGGACAGTGCGGTGTGTGTGTGTGTGTCAAGATGCAGTGCAATTTCACAGGGACTCTCCTGATCAGCGTGCTTCCTCCACTGTTGGTGACAGAGTTTGTTTTGGGAGTCCTTGGAAATGGCTTGGCTCTCTGGATCTTCTGCTTCCACATTAGGCCCTGGAAAAGCAGCACGGTGTTACTCTTCAACCTGGCGATGGCCGATTTCATGCTCAACCTGGCTTTGCCTTTCCGTGCCAGCTACTACGCCCATAAGATCAAGTGGAGATTTGGAAACGCCATGTGCAACATCTGCCTCTTCATGCTGGCACTGAACCGCAGCGGGAGCACCTTCTTCTTGATGGCTATCGCTTTGGACAGGTACATGCGCGTGGTGCATCCCCATCATCCCATCAACTCTTTGAGCGTCTCCAAAGCCATGCTGGGAGCGCTCGGACTGTGGCTGCTCACCATCTCCATGACAGCTCACGTCTTCACCTTGCAACACGTCAACACGACCTACTGCGAGAGCTTCATGATTGAGACTGAACCCCAGCGTAGTGTGACCTGGCATAAATTTGGGTTTCTCTTTTCCTTCTTTATGCCTCTGCTTGTGATTATCTACTGCACAGTCCACATTATTGCACACCTAAGAGGGAGGCAGCTGGCCCAGCATGCGAAGATTAAGAAGGCTCTGTGGTTCATCTCAGTGGTGGCTGTGATCTTCATCATCTGCTTCCTCCCGAGCAACATCACGCAGCTGCTGATCTGGATTGAAACTGAAAAAGTAGCCAGCACACAAGCAAAATCTCAAATCTGCACGGCCCTGGACAACCTGACCACCACATTTTACATCACAATTAGCCTGACCTATCTCAACAGCGTGCTGGATCCCGTCGTCTACTACTTCTCCAGCCCGACTTTCAAGAGCATCTGCAGGAAAGCTCTTCATCTGCCCCAAGCGGACGCTACTGAGAGCGTGGAGAAGAAGACTCGAGAAACAGGCTCCCAGTCGCTCAGCCAGCTGTGATCATGAAGCCAGACATCAAGATAATAACTGAGCTGGATGCAGCGCTAAAGCTCGCTTGCTCAGAATTGACTCTTTTAAAGTTATCATGTAAGTGCAGCAGCCTATATGAAGTCATTACTTTACTTCTGTCAAAGGGAGAACAGGGTGTGTTGTAACACTGAATGTCTCAGCACCTATAAGACTTTCTGTGTTAGAGCTCTCAAATTTTGACCCAGCATACCTTAATTTGTCCATTACAAATAGCCACAAACTATGTCCCAGAATTTATTAATTGATGTCAAATACAAGGCTCCATTGCTTCAACCCGCCCCGACACTGGTTATTATAATGAGTGAAGACAGCGGTGCCTTTTAACTTCATCAGATATGCAGTCTTCAAAGAAAAACTGTATCTGTTTGATACAGTTTTATTTTTAACTCATCCGGTGCTGTTCGAACATATGCAGGCGCACCCTGGTACGGCAAAAAGAAAAAGGAGTCGCCTTGAGAAATTGTGCTTAGTTTTTGTTGCGTGGTTAGCGTTAACAGTTTTTTTTTAAAGTGTAAAGTTGTTATGACAATCATCTCCAATCTTATCAGCTACTTTTTAGCTGGAAGTAACACCATCGTGCCTCCCATTTTACCGGCTTTCTAAATACAAGTGAAATAATTCAAAATATGGTCCAAAATGAGTTTTTTTAAAAAAATCTGTACCGTTCTTCACACTGTTATTAACTTTCTTGTGCAAGCTTGGGAGGAACGTGGTCATACCTGAAATTGATCACATCACCCTCAGAATGTTCCTTACTGGTGAAAGTCTGCTGTTAAAACCATCCCTTTGTTACAACCGTCCTCAGTGTTGCCTTCAGTAGTTTATATTGGCTGCACTTTAAAAGAGAAATTGCCTCTGCAACACATGTACATGTTCGTACTTCTTTATGTAATGAATGCACTTTTCTAAATACTTCTTTTGCTAAATATATGCTATTATAAACATCATTTATGTACTTAATATTTTGTCCTACTTATGTTTAAACTAACCTCAACTTCCAAACATTACCAACATACACAAGTTTGTTGTTATAGTTTGTGAACAAAATATCTTGTGATTATAAGAAAACTGTACAATAATCACTGTCTCACTGATTTCACAGATTGTTGATATGATGGTACCACTTAATTTAACTGAAATATAGCCATTTTAGATTAAAATGTTTTGGGTTTTTTTCTTTGCACAACATCCTTGCTGTTTAAACAAGTAATAAAGATTTTTATCATATACAGTATGTTTCCCCAGATTATTTAATCTGATTTATACATAGACCTAAACCACACATAAATCCATTTATTTTCATATTTAAATCCTGCCATTATTAAAATATGCAGTCGTCTTTTCAGAATGGGCAATAAAAAAGCTGATCAGTATATAAAATGTGTTTGCAGTTTGTTGGGCTTATTAAAAAATAGTTTATAGTTTTTCCTGGTAAAGAACATTCACGTGCACTTCACTTGCAAAGCAACATCTTTAACTCCAAATGAAAAAAATAGTTACGTCATGTCAACTTGGTCTCCATAAATGAAATAACAGCACAGTACATAGCAACAGTCACAGCGTGACAATGAAAATGTTTCAATTTCCTTGAAATGTGGTTCAAAAACCACAACGACCTCCTCCCTGATGTTTCAAAGTATGTAGACAACCATCAGAGCTATTTCCTTGAGCTACATGTAAATTGAATTGTGGTGCAATGCAATTAATGGAGGAATCTATTCAATATTATTAATCTCTATACAGGCTCTAATAGGATACACTTTGATACTTCAGTCAGTCTATATGTCGCATACTGACACAGTAGTTTTTTTCAAGCAGCACAAAGGGAAGTTGGCTATGACTCACCAACTCTCAAGTAAAATGTTGTAATAAACATGCAGAAAACCTGCAGCCAGGTAAGCTTTGTTCAGCCTGATTGTACTCTGGCAGATGGGTTAATAATACCAGAGCTTACGGTGCAGAAGTTGTGTGGACGGCTTGAACTGTCAAAATCAGCTTCTAATTTGCTTTGAAGAAAAATCTGTCATTTTTAGGCCAGGCTTGTATTTGTGAATTGTGTGATCTGAACACGACAATAAATAAAAAAAAGAAATAAATACCTCTACCCACGCAGCAGTTCAAGTGACTTTAAAAGGGAAGTCAGCTTACACGGGCCGAGTTGTGGCTAAGCCGTCAGTCTAATGCTTCTTGAAATCAATTGAGGTTTGGTTGTTCCTCCTCCTATGAATCGAACAGAAAGTACTTTTTAAATGCACGATGTGGTTACCCACTAACACCTCAAGTCTTCAAGCACTTTTTTTTTTTTTTAAAAGCTGCATGCACACACTGATCATCTTTGATCAAACACAAGCAGAAATTTAACCAAGTATGAGTTTTTCCCCAAAGTGACAACAAGCACACCTGTATATCTTGAATCTTTTTGGAAATACCTCCTGAAAGTCAGATTCAAGCCAGACAGAGAAGTGATGGTCTTTAAAGTTCAGTCAAATGGGGCCGCAGCACATCTGCTTCCTCACAACTACCAAGTAAAATGAAAAAGTGCCCCTCAAATGTTACCTAATATAGACTTGAATGTTTTGCAGAACTAGAGACTTTGCGATCAAGAATGAAAGTAAAAAAATGTGGGTTAAAGATATAAAGGAGCACAGCTTACGAACTTTTACATACTTCAGTTTATTTCTGTGTAGCACCAAAACAGAGCAATATAGTCAAATATTT
>JAVQJZ010042105.1:0-10204 GCA_036025355.1 Leiopotherapon unicolor | reverse complement strand
ATTATTTTTTATGAAGATGGTGCAAAACCATCTCTTGCAATGCAACATTAAAGTGGAAGTGAAAGGAAACCAATATTGCTTTATTCATTTTACAATATAATGTATTCCTAAGCACACAGTGTGACATCTGTGACATTTAAAGCCCTAAATTCAGTAAACCCCATAAATTGGCTGTTTGACAAGTGAACATTTAATTATTTTTGATGAACTGAGTGCATTAAAAATGGCTTAAGTTAGCCACTCATGGCTAACATAGTTTTAACACATATTATAACAATATCCTCAAAGGGGTCTGATGACTGCAAGTGAGAGGGTTTCCTGGCAGCTCCCCTTATAATTTACATGAATTTAACACCATGAGACAGAGACAAGAGAGACATAGAGGATGCAAAAAAGGTGGTATTCATATCTACAAGTGTTAAACTCAAATCTAAGGTGACACAGAAATACCTCGCCCCCTGTGGATGGGGGCTTTCTCAGGGCAGAGTTTCAAAGGATACATATGATCACTCAAAGTAACTTAGGATTGGTTTGCAGTGATCCAAATGGAAACAAACCATACCATTAAAACGCCTCCGTCAAGATAACAGATCCTCCAAATCCACTCACTGCAAGCATTCAGGCTTTTGCTCTAATTTGTCACACATTTGTGTATAAACATACACAGATGTGTGTATGTAACAATAAGAAGTATGTCAAAATATATGCATGTACAATGTATGCAATGTACATGATACAAACACATAGTCTAACGGTGTAATTATTTGAGAAATGGACTCCATAAGAAGTACTTTAATATACAGGATAATTAAATAAATCAACAATATAACATAAATACCAAAGTAATTATATAAATGACAGCATAACTAACGTCATTGTTATATCAAGTAAAGAAAATATCACCTAAATCACAAGCTGAATGTGAGCAAGTGTGGCAGTTTGTAGTTCTGGCGGCTGACCGCTAAAGGACTACAACTCCCATACCGGAGGAGGGACCTGCGCGTCGGGCGCACGAGCCTTGCGCCGCGGCGGCAGCAGCTGGTGCAGCGGAGCAGCTCACTTTGTTTGAGCGGAGCAGCGGAGAGGAAACGAACGAGACCAACCGCCCGGAAAAGTGTCAACAGTCGGCGGAGAAAAGCGGTCCGAGCAGGCGGCTGTGAGCGGGGCCGGCGCGGAGGGTGTTTTTTCCAGCTCGTCGACGTGTTTCAAGCGTCGCGTTTTGGCCGAAAAAACAAGCGGCGTTTCCTCAAAGTTGAGCCGAAGAAGGAGTTCTCTCGGCCGGGATGTCGGACTGAGACAAAGGGGTCTGGGGGGGCATTCCCGTCGGAGCGGTGAGTGGCACATGTAAACCACCGAGAGGAAAAGTTCACCGTGTCGGAGACCGTGTGAAGGGCTTTATTCGTCTCTCTCCGTGTCCGTGTTTTATCTTTTTTTCTGTTTTTAAACGAGACGAGTGTGTTTTCTGGGCTCGGTGGGCAGTTAACTTGTGCTCTGTCTCGTGGTGCGGTGTGTGTGAAAGATGACCAAACTGGGGAGGGGGTTATTTTATTTTAGTTTATTTAAAATGATTTCTTTGTTAATACATTTGTATTTTTTGATCTTCAAACTCCATGTCAGCTCAGCTTACCGAGAGGCTGCTTTGATTCATCTGACCTGCAGCGTGGTTCAGCGGGCATTTAACTGAGACATTTAAATACCCGAGCAAAGAAAATGGCCCTGTGCAAATGGGAAGAGACCTCTGCTGTGTGCACCAGCAAGGTGCTCAGAAAAACTTCTGGATTCGTCAAATAATAAGCAGTTTTTAGAACCAGCCACATTTTAGTTAGCCTTTACTTGGTTAAATCCGAAAGAGACCCTGTGTGGAAGGTGCAAGGTGTCCAGAAATGTTGTCAAAACCACCCTATATCTCAAATAATGACCACTTTAAAGGAAACATTATTATTTTAGTTACCCTTTACTGAAATAAAGCCTAAAAATGACCTTTGGAAGAATAACTTAAATTGAACTTAACACACTCTTGTGTCAGATCTCTGCATCTGTTTGAATCCTCCTCCATGTCCCTTCTTGAGGCGTCTCAACTTTCCATCATTATCTTTTCTCAGCAGGTCAAACTTGATCCTTGAAGTCTCCTCTGGATGGGAAAGATGGAGAGGGAGTTACAATGGTGGAAAGGACAGCTGGCAGCAGACATCCATCAGTCCCTCCGCATCAAGGTGAGTCTGATGTTGCCGTCATTATCGAGTGCTGCTTTATTTTGATGGTAGACTGATTTGATTGCGTCTGCAACAAAGCCTGACATTTACACTTAAAAACATTCAAATCATTAAACTCCCCCCATCCACCACAACAGCCTGATAATAGTGCTTGGCATTTGAAAAAGTCACAGCGGGCTCTAGGACATTTTAAGGATCAAATGATGATTTGATTAATCAAGAATGTAATCGTTAGAATTGCCAATAATGAAAGTAATAGCTAGTAGGCAAGCTCTTTGCAGTCAATTAACTGATTAATTTAACGGCCTTGTGATGGCTTTTTTCACTGTTTTCTGGCATTTTGTTGATTAATTAAGAACAAATAATAACTGCCAAATGTATCTATTATGAAAATAATACTAATTTGCAATCCAACAAATAATAAGAGCATGGGCCTGTGTTGATATTCCACAGCATCGTATTGTATAGTGTACAATGTTCTGAAAGTTGGGAAGAAAATATAATTAAATGGTCTTGTCGTCTACTTAAACATGATCTAAATTAGATTACATGGAGGAGTTAAGGCTCATTAATTAAGAATGTCTTAATTAACCCTGAAGCGTGATCATATTTCTTCCCATGTGTCACTTTAATGGAGACATCTGTCACTCGACTGGCATCTCAGAGCTGGAGCTCTGCTGCCAACCTCTCGCTCAGGGAAGTGAATGCAGATCGGGTTTGTAGATTTCTGGTGCAAGGCACTGTATATATGGATTGAGGGCTGAAGCGGATCTGATTGTGAATCAGATGCTTTGCGAGCCTCATAGTGAGTCATTCATTTACACGCGGTTACTCATGCCAGTCAGCGTCTGACTCAGAGTGAGCTGTCAATTTGGCTGAAAATCCGTACGCAGAGCTGGAAACTAAACAACACACCCACTCTTTTCTCATATACCATAATGAAAGAGAGAGAGAGAGTTATTGTAATCTTAGGGTTGATTGCTCTGTATCAGCATTTTTAGTGAATTCCCAAGCAACAGGCTCACTGCAGCATAAACTGTATAATGCTGTGGCCTAATTCTAAATGCTCCAAAGGTACTGAGAAATGTTTGGTTCTGTTTTTTTGTTTAATTGTGATGGAAACAGATTAGACATGAGTGATATTCACGCTCCTGTGGCAAACAACATGCTGTGTATTTGATATTTAAGAACACGTTTTTACCTGTTGCTAGATGTCTTTTTAAGGTGCAACTCATGGTTAGATTACTTTCTCTATGGACTGATTAATTGTGGCTATAAACTATCAGAAAGTTATGTAAAACAGCTGTTAAACTTTCCTACCACCCAAGGCAGTCAGTATTACAGTAGTTGCGGATCTTATGCTCTGTTTGTTAACTGATCTGTTACTTGATTAAGGTTTCATTTTTCTCTGCTTGGCGCTTCTATTTACTTCTCAGGGTGGTAGTTTAAGGTGCTACAGAAATTGTAAAGCTCCCAGATCCTGTTGGGGCCTCATAATATATAATGTTAAAACAGTATATTTGATTGGTTAGTCAGCTGACAGAACAATGGAACAGCAATCTATTTTCACAATCAAATAACTGTCAAGTCATTTGTCAAGTAAATTACTTGGTTGTTCCTGCTGCTTACATATTCTGCTACACAATTGTAAATAGAATATATTTGGATATTAGTCTATAAGTTGGTTGAAAGTTGGGCTCCAACCAATGATTATTTTCATTACAGATTAATCTGCTCATCATTTGCTCGACTGGTTGAAATTGATGAAAAATCTCACAACATTGTAGGGCACAAGGTGATATTATTATTATTATATTTATGTAAGAGTATGATAATCAACAGTAGTTTTGTATTGTAAAACATGGACTGAGTCATTCTATGTATGGCTTAAACAAACGGTTATCACAATAGTCTCAGGTTAATTGTTTTAAGCTGTTTAATCGACTGATTGTTGCAGTTCTCTGAGAAACACTGGTCTCTGATGGGCATTATTACATATACATTTTTTTAGCATATGTTTTTATGGTCTTATCAGTCAATCTAAAAAAACAGTCAACAGATTAGTTGAAAGTGAAAAATAATTGTCAATTGTAGCCCTCATATCATGTAACTTTACTTTAGTCTGATAATGCTTTACAGTGTTCAACAACTTTTGTTGACTGGGTGGCTTTTCAGGCATGCTGGTAAGCTGAAAGCACCATAAAAACTGTGTAATAAAAGAATGGTGGAATCGGTATCAGTGCTGTGTGTTAAAAAGCCCTTCACACAGTGTTCAGATTTCCTGCGTGGCGCCTGCTCCCCCACCGTCTCATCCAGCCTTAATGACGTTTGCTGCAGTGGTAATGCCTTGATGTGGGAGATAGTGGCGGTGTGTAGCATGTGGCAAATTATCAGACATGCAAATCAGGCGGAGGCAGCTGTGGAATCCTTAATTATGGTGCGGGTCCCCCACAAAGGCACCTCTCCACCCCACACAGACCCCCCCTGAGCCCCTCCAGACTCCGGCAGCCACCCCTCCCCTCCTCCTTTACATCCACCCCCATACTCCCCTGCTGCCCTCGTAGCCCCAGACCAGACAGATGGACCAGAGGCTGAAGCAGTGGGAGGAGAGGAGTGTGGGGAGGGTTGGGTGGTATGGCTGGCTGTGGCACCGGGGGTGGAAAGGCTGTGTGTGGATTTGGGTTGGGGTGGGGGGACTGGGGTGGTGTTACTGTTTATTTTTGGATTCCATTGAAGTGTCAGTCTAAGCATCATTGTTGTTTTAGTTTGGCCCAAAATAAATAGAGTGAACCTGATGTTTTACAGAGCAGAGCATACGTGTGTGATTTGAAAAGTATTGACTGTAGTGTGTTTTCATAAGTTTCTTCTGAAATATGGAGCAACCTTCCTAAAAAATAGTACTGACATGATGTAGATGCTTTCTTTAGTTCTCTAAAGTAAGGACCCCTTACGGTTTTAACGGTTTAAGGAGATTAATGCATCAATCCTCAATGTCTTATTAAATCCAAATCAGAAGACTTTGTTTTTACCCAGATTCACAGAGAGCTGAAGAATTATTTTTTATATAAGAAGCTTAAATACAGAGGGAGTCTGTACTGTGCGTTTGTACATGCAGTACTAAATGTTTAGTCTTTCTTACTCTGAGGCCGGTTTTGAAACTGGAGCTTTTTACTCTCCAGTTTTTCTGGAGCTGATTGTTGAGACACTCGAGGCTGATTCAATGCTAATGCCCTCGAGTATCTTCCTCCGACTTTGAAACACATGCAGCTAATTGAACATGAATAGGAGATGTGCTAGGGGTGAAACCTAATCCTATCTACTACTCAGCCTCCACTGGAGGAACTATGCCCCCCCTCCTTCCTCCAACCACACACAGTCTTACACACACACCTCCCCAACCCATTGCTCAGAGACCCCTGCAATGACCCATATTAGCTCTTCTTCTCTGCAGCAGTGGTGAATTAAATGACACTGAAATGAGGCATAATCAAGATGGTAAATTGAGTTTCATTCTTGATATGAGTATTTTAGACCCACAGCAGTTAAACCCAGTCAGCAGGAGACATCCACAGCTCACTATTATTATGCATATTCTTTACAACCCCCCTGTTTCTCCACCACTTCCACTTCTTCCTGCCCCCCCCACCCCCCCCCCACCCCCCACCCCCCATCGCTTACATCCTTCCTCACCCCTCTTCTCTTCTCCCTCTCCAGGAGCTGAAGCTACCGGTCTACCGGGCCCACTCTCCCCAGATCGGCATGCGGCGGTACTTTGCAGACTTGTTGGCGATCCTGAGTAATCGCTACCAGCTATGTCCTACAGCGCGTCACCTGGCCGTCTACCTGCTGGACTTGTTCATGGACCACTATGATGTGGCTGTCAAGCAGCTCTATGTCATCGCCCTCTCTTGTCTCCTTCTAGCTAGTAAGTCTGTTATTATCCCTCCACCTCTGTCCTTAAAGCTATATGTTTATTTTATTATGAACTCTGAATTTTACGTCTGAATAACCAAACATGTTTAATTTGTGTTTTTCATCTAGCTCTAAATCTAGTACAGATTTAGCTTTGCTAACATTAGGTGTGATGTTTCATCTTGAAAAGAACATTTTAACACAGTAAAAGCAGATGCTCTTCTATGTCTAAAGACATATGGTGGCTGTGGTTTGTGCACAAGGTGAAACGCTTCCTGCAACAAGGCTAATGTGAGTTACGCTCATGAGGCCATGATGGTATTTTTTTTTCTTGCAGCTCCCCTTTTCAGATTGATCTGATAGTCTGTAATGACAGTTTACTGTAGCTGCAGTGTTGCGTTTAAACAAAAGACAAAGGTTGCCATTGTGGAGAGATGACTGTATCATTGTTTCAGGGGAAACTGTTGGGGATTATTCTTGTGTCCGCAGAACATTTTCTGTCTTTTGATCCTGGCTGTAATAACATGTCTAGGGCTGCTGCTGTTACTGTAGTCAGTTTGACGTGAGCTTGTATCACGCCTACCAAGGTCAAAACGTCCTCTAATCAAAGGTGCGCTTTTTTTCCTGTTATTGAAAACGTGTAATGGCTAGGAGAGGACAAATGTTTGAGTATCCTTTGCTAAAAACAGCTAGGACATACAAATATATATGACACTATCAATTTATGACCCTTTTTTTTCTTCAGTTGTTATAAGTGGGTTATAGAAGAGTATCACAGGCTGGTTAGAGAATCTGGGAAGGACTGAACTGAGACAGACGAAAAATATAGGATAAACCCAACCGTATCCTTTAAATTGCTGTCTGACTGGGAACATACTTTGGGATTACAGCATTCAAATTTTAAACAATCAAGTGAAAGCTCTGGATTTAAATTCCTAAATGTCTCTTCCTTTGCTTTTACTTCCTTTCTCAAGCTGCCAGTGTTTCTGTAGAAGTAACTTAATGCTTTAGTTAAATAACCAGTAACCAACACGTTCCTCTGCTGAAATATAAAATCGTGTCTTTGTGCGTGTTTTGTGCAGAGCAGGTGTGTTAATCATTCTTCCACCTGCATTGTACAGGTTGTGTGGTAGTTATTAGTGTCTCTGTGTCTGTCTGGTGATTAACAGACTGTGAGGTTTTCTGTACATTAATGCAGCCCTTGGCATCATGGGTAATTAGACTAATGATGCCGTCAAAGTGGGAGTCTGGAACCAGGCCCGCTCACTTGGGAGGGATGTGTGTGTGTGTTTGCAGTTGCACACAGGCCATCTTTGCAATCAGAGTAGTTTCTGTGGTGGAGTAAATTTGAATATGAGACTTGAAAGAGGTTTTATTTAAAAGCAGCCTCATGAGAATCCAAGAATAGCTTTGAGAGTTTGCTCATGAAGGGATATAAACATTATCAAGCCAACCTGGACAGAGGTTCTTTGTCTCTTCTTTAATAAATTAATCAGGTTTTTTTTGTTGGTTATTGAACCTTTTGAGTGTGGCTTCAGTTAGTAGGGCGCTCTTCTCTCTGCTCTCCTGCCTCTGACTCCACCAGGACTCTTGGGAGTCTCTGCTGTGATTGATGAAGGGTTGAAAGGGCGTTTGATTCAAAGTTGTCTTGGGTTTTTATCTGTCCTGAGGTGCTTTGGAATCTGGCCTAGTTATTGAACGGTCTCCCCAGGTCCCACAGCCTGCCTTTGACAAGCACATACATTGTCTTTCTTTAAATTTTTCTGACTTCCGCACTCTGTTAATTAATCGCTACCTCTTTCGTGCCTCTCAGCAGTCACTGCCTAATCCTGTTACTCTATTGTGTTTATGTGTATTTCTGTGGGTACTTGTGTTTGTTCATGGATGAGCTCTTCATTTGCAGGACTAAGATTATGGTCAGTTTTTCAGCCCCACAGGGATTGAGTGTTATTGACTGTCAGGCACTTATTTAGAGAGCTCACCTCATTCCAGACAATCCAATTACTTTAACGAAACCAAAACAAGAAGAAATGTCATGTGAATTTAATATTTCCATTTAAAAGTCGGTCCACATCCCCAAACTTAGGTTTCTATTGTGTTACATTCCATGAGGTCCTGCAGTGATCACATCAGTCTTCCTGGCAGATCCTGGTCCCTGAAGTCAGAGCTCTGCATACTACAGCTATTTGTTATGGTAAATGATATCATGGATGTGCCTTTGCTGCCAGCTAGTACAACAATGATATAGATTTTTTTTGTTTTGTTGTCACAAGGTTTCACTATGTATTTATGTCCCTTGTGATATATTTTGCGCTGCATTGCTGCAGCAAGCTACTGTTAAAACTGGATTTAATCAATTTTGCTGAGCCTTAACCGGATTCGGTGAAGAGTGTCTAAACAAAAAAAAAAGAGCATCCTGTGATAGGCATACTGACTACACTGTGCACTTATATAGGCTTGGGAGCCCGGGGGTGGGGAGGGACTGCTGAGGGGCACCTGCCATATGCTCTGCGAGTCAGGCCTCAAACAAAAGCCCGTCAATGCAAGCAGGACACGCAGCCAGACCCTTCCCAGAGAGGGGGAGGGGAGCGGAGACTGAGTGGTGGAGGTTGTTGTGTGTGCAGGCGTGTATGTTTTTTTTTTTCTAAATGAGGAGATGGTCGCTGTGGCAACCTTTGGATAAACCTATGGACTTTTTTTCCTCCTTGTGATCATCTAATTAAAATTCAGTCTAATCCATTAGAGAATTCCCTACTGAAAGAGCAGCGCTTTATTGCCACATTTACCATTTAACCAACTGGGCCTTGGTGGTGTCCTTTTACCTCTCTTTGCTGGCTCTGTTTCCGCTTCATACTCTCACCTTGTCAGGGACAGGCAGAGAGAGAGCCAGTCCTGGGACACGGCGGCCAGTAAAAGCAGCCCAACATCCCTGGGGGGTTGGGAAACGAGTGGAGCGGTACTTCAAAGGCAGGTTGGCTGCTGATGTTAAACAGGGTAGAAAGGGAGGGAGATGTGGTGGCCTGCAAAATGGGACATGTTAGAACTGAACCACCCAGCAGGGTGCCCTGAAATGTAGATTAATAGGGAACCCACTTCCCCCTTTATCCCCCTCTTGGAGATTTGACAATAATTTTGGAAGAACTGTTCTCATGTGGGGCTCGTGATAATTAAAGAAATTATGTAAAGTTGTACAGATGAGTTTGAAAACTATATTATTCATTGTAGTCAAATGTTGCAAAAGCATCAGATCACCTTTTTATTTGTATGAAAGCTTGTGTGTAACACAGTACAAAGTTAATCATGTTTTGTGTTTTGTTGTGTTTGCCCACACACTCCCTGTGTCGCCCCTTTATGCCCTCAGTCGATAGGACCCCCCCTAAAAAAACATACACCACGCAAACACGCACAGTGAAAAATTCACAGTGCTGGGTTTCTGCGATTCTCCTTGGTCACCCAGGCATTAGCATCAGGGGTCAGGGGTCGACGCAGGCCTATATTGTGAGAGCTGCCGGGGCCAAGGGTGGCTACACAGAGATTCTGTGATGGCGCTGGGACCAATTTCACACCCCCAATGAAAGATGAACCAGCAAATAAAAGGAGTTTAAAGAGCAGAGGAAATTCCTCCATGGCTGTCAAGTCAAGGAAAAAAAGAAGAGATTGAGGAAGAAAATGAAGATTATCTTAAAAGTGTTTTTCTTTCCACCTTAAATCTTGATTGGCAAGATGTTATCAATATTAATGATCAGAAGAACACATTCACATGTTTTCATCATAGATGCAGTCATGATGGATTCCTTTGTAGCTGTGCCACATTGTTCTTGTGCAATGTCAAAATTTCCCACTTTTCTTCCAGTTCTGCTTTTTGCTGGCTAAAGATAAGTGTCAGTGTCTCCATTAAAGAAGCTTTCTTCAACATATGCTGGTCTCTGGTTGAGTGTTGGAGAGCTTTCCTTTACCTTTTCAGAGAAATTACACAGATAATGCACCATAAAACCCTTAAGGACCTCATATCCTAGAATTTGTTGAAACACAATATATAATTTTCCTAAAAGTTATCTTTTGATGTTTCCAAATATGTG